>DWPQ01000328.1:0-17823 GCA_018251795.1 Perichares adela
AAGAAAGAAAGAAAGAAAGTTTTTTCTTTCTTCTCTTGAAACGTCACTGATACTGGATGACATCTTGAGTAGTGATGAAGGAACTATGATCTGTAATACATAACGTCTTGTTGTTAACATAGAGCGAATCCATGTTTTTACTCTGTGCTATGTGTTTTTGTTGCCATAATATTCTACTTTGTCTGAATTTCACACATGATATCGAAAATGCCACAGTTCACCCGAGCGAAGCCGGGCTTTGTCTCGTATATAAATAAAAACAACAGAAGGAAACAAAGAAACAAAACTCAATTATTTTACAACTACAATATAGTTGCGGACCATGAATGAGAGGAGACACTCAGGATATGGCGCGGCTGATTACAACCACGCCGCTGATATGTAACCCCTCAGTCGCGCGTCGACACGTAACTACTTAAGTGCCACGTAGCAGTGAAATAGGAACTAAATAATTTGCTTACCTTGACACGCCGATGATATTATAATGGCATTATAAGTACACTGCTTACTTTTTTTATAGAACGACACTTCATAGTGTTTTGTCGCGAATTGTAAATATAGCATTTAATTTTTTTTTGGCTGGGCAGGAATATGACAAATATTATTTCTAGAATCGTCGGTGTTTATGATTACTTGAACCGCGATACTGATTATCCTAGAGCGTCGCTGTGAACGCGCTTATCTATATTTTTATAATTCTCGTGTCACAGTGTTAGTTGCCATACTCCTCCGAAACAGCTTGATCGATTTTTATGAAATTTTGTATGTATTTGTTGGTCTGAAAATAGGTTGTAAACTATTTTTCATACCCGTAAGTGATAGGGATGGTCCACAACAAACGTTTTGTTTTGATTTTTTGGACTATTTTATTTTTTATTATTCTTTAATGATTTGTTATAAAAAAATATATACTATTCCTAATTTTCACCTTTCTATCACCAACCCTTATTTTATTACACCAACTTTTATATGGCGAAACAACGTTGGCGCGGTCAGCTAGTTCTTATATAGTTTTTGTTTCCTACAGTGTATGTGGTGTCCGCATATAAGCAAATGCTCGAGCGGAACAGACAGAAACAAGCAAGACTGGGTCCTTAGATGTAAGTAAATTTCTGTTTATTTACAAGTGAATATTTACACATATTATATTAACGAACACTTACATTTATACACGAACAAGCTAGAGCTCACTCAACCTCGAAATAGTAAACAACTTTATATATCTGGGCTCTAGCATCTCTAACACCGGCTCGTGTGAGAATGAAATAAGACGGAGAATTGGTATTGCCAAGGGTGCCATGGACCAGTTAGATAGAATCTGGAAGGACAGAAGTATCACTCAAAAGACTTTACTCCGGAATCTGAAGGATTATTACTGTCACTAATTCTATTATACTGTATGAATCATTTAACTGATAATTGACTTTCGAAGAATAATTTAATGTTTAATTAAAACAATATGCTTTATATTTTATGTTACAGACTGCGACAAAGCGCACGTATCGAACGCATCGATGTGTCCGGCTCCTACCAACGTGGACGTACACCACACAGACGCCAATAACACCGCTTACGTCACAGATACACAATCCAACACGTACCATGATGCCGTTGTTAAGACTGGTATGTTGATATTTTTAAGCCACTGTCAATCTAGACACAAACAATTCTAAAATCGAAAAAAACACTTTATGTAATTATTTGTCATAATTATATTGATGATTATTGAATAGATAAAAATGTTTGGAAATAATTCACTCTTGTGTCTAGTTCCGCACAGGTAAGGAATATTAATTACTGTATGACATAATGTGTATTGTATTAAAATATGTGCTAATAAGTTTTTTTGGCCATTTCTTCTCATATATGATAAAGAAACTTTAACTATAGTAGAAGTAAAAATATCTATATGAATAAATGATTTACTATTTGAATTTGAAAAAATATATATTAGGAAGTAAATACTTCGATCGAGAAATAAATGTAACAGTTTACTAAATTGCTTCGGTTGTTGACCAGAATTAATAGTAATTAAGTTGGTGTCTAATAACACATCTACTTTCTGTAGTACATACAGACGAAGTGCGAAAGATGAAGGTGACCCCGGAGGCGGTTGGTGCGCCCGAGGCTCGCGTCGACCACTCACCCGTCGGTGGTGTGGTGGCGGCGCTGTTCACCGTCACATTAATCTGCTGTCTCGCTGGATGGCTGGTCTACGCGTTCAAGAACCCACACACGCGCTCCGGACAAATACTTATCAAGGTATATATACTAATATTATAAATATGAAAATAGCTCTGTCCCATCTTCCCTCTCTTTTTATTTGTAAGACATTTGCACTCACAATCTGACTCCCCCTACTCATGTAACACGTTAATTTTTAATCACTAATGATGTGACGTAGTCGAATTCTTTTAATGTTAATAGCCGACAAACAAGCAGACCTGCCAGCTTAAGTCCGTAACAACAACTGTATTACCAAACTATTGCCGGTCAAGATACATCGAAACATTTCACGATTGATTCTAGAAGGAGGATGGTTAAGTAATAAAGTACCCTAACTTCAAAAGCACCTTCAGGATTAAACTGGGTGGTACAGAGTCCAGCGACCTTCAACAAGAAGTACCTAGCGCAATGTTCTCGTCCGTTGTTCTGCAGAGTGCACTTGCAGGTGAGGTTGGATTGAGTTCAATGATGGAACCCCTTTACACCCCTAAATGTATATATACAGGCAGTCCTCGTACTTACGGTATGTTAGGTTCTCGAAATATGCGGCGTTAGTCGGAATAGATTTAATATAAAACTAGGACTCAAAATTAACGAAATTAGTAGTTATTTTTTGTATGTGTGTGTAACTTGAAGAATATGATTTACGTGGTGTTGTATGTTTTGAATTTACTTACATAATAACATATCATAAAAACTGTGAAACATGCAAAAAATACCAATTTATAACGTTTTGATTGTCCATAAACTAACCAAAAAAGTTCGTCACCACTCACTTAAAAGTTAAATTCTCGTATGCCGGAAATCGAAACAATTGACGTATCTTGACGAATAGTGTCAAAACATTGCTTGACGTAAGTCGGGGACTACCTGTATTTTTTAATATCCTAATTAATTGTTGTCCCCAACAGTACCGGCCATCGCAATGGACCTGGCGGCGAGGCGAGGCGCGCTACACCGCAGCAACCATCCATATGTAGAGCCCGCATATAGTTCCCTCAACACGCACACGTAATGAGGGCTCATCGTTTCCCGCTCACCAGATGTCGCTAGCTTGGACTGAAATAAAGGCGAATTACTATAATAGAAGCTGCAAGTGATTATCAAGTTAACACGCTTTGTGATGCGTTAACGAAGCATTTACAGCACGGATAGAATAGGTTTATAGTTAAGGGCAGACGAGCAGTTAAGTGTTTAGTTTGATCGACTTTGCTAGTGCGTGGTGTGAGCGGGTGAAGGGGGGGGGGTAATATTTAACAATAATTTCGTTGATTTAAACGCATTCACATTTGCCGCCTGCACTTATCACTGAAAACAGATTTCTTTATGACTTGACGTCTGCTCGTATCACTCGCAGTTTTACATTCTCAGTTTTCTGTAACATAGCCATAAGACTATCAGACTCCAAACTCCAAAGTGTTGCCATAAACAAAACGATAACGAACATTTCAATTTGTATTTTAGTTAAAATAGTTGATATTAGAGTTATAACGTTGTTAATTTGTCGACGAGTAATGTCGTACAATTTATGATCAGCTAGCGAAGGTCTGGTTGTAGGAAATGGTTTGGTAGCCCTCATTCGCCCGGTATCACTGGCTAAACGACGCAGATTGCTACTGATCTACTACAGGAAGTCTAAACATACATTTTGAGTAAACAATATACTCTGTCTTGATATAAATTACAAATTAAGGATTCATATCATCTCATATATAATGTTACATTGTCAGAAGTCCTGAGATTTATCGCCTCTTATGCGATAGATGAACCTTACGTCAATTACTAAGTTCTTTTTATACTGTGTGTTTCTAAAGAAAACATAAGTCAAATTTTCGTCGCCTATATTGTTTTTGTTACATCAAATTATCACATAGATAGCAATAGTTTTTGGTTTGTAATATAAGTCGAACTGCATGGTCACTAATCACTGAACAAAATTCAGACCCTTCAAAATCATAATCGCAATTTTGCTGAACACTCAAATAACTCAATAATTTCATCAAAAATATCGTTGAATTCATTCGTCTACTCCTTCATAATCTTTTACTTCTCTTTTCTATGAACTTCCTCTTCCTTTTAGTCTTCTACATGCATCTACTATACTATATCGTAACATGAGATTAGTTCCTCGTAGTAAAATTTTACAAATGACGAATGAAACGAATTCAATGTTTGCTTTTGGTACTGCCTTTAAAATATACCGCCGCTGAAAATTAGTCGTCGTCAAGACTAACCCAGATATGAGATCTTAATGGTTGTGAGAATACGAGAAAATCTTTGTAGTCCTGGGATCACGGTTCTGGATTTTGGAGGGTTTTGAAAGCCTATTTGTATGTGACCCGTTTGTGCTGACATTTGGTAACAAGAGCTATGAAGATTTCTTCGTAAATGTGTAGTTTACTATACGAAACGTATCCCTTATCCATATCACACGCTGAAAGAGTTATACGAAAACGTAATATTATGTCACCTCATTCAATTCTCGATTTGCATGAGTGTGCGCTAAATGCTGTTTTTGTCCCTTTGTCTTTCAAAAAAAGGGTACCTCGTTATAATATGAGCCTAACAAACCTTTAAGCAGCTAATTGATTGCAGCAATACTGTTAACTAAGCAACTAAATATATATTCCTCTTCTATTAGGTTCTAACATATGTTATGGTGTTATTTACTAGATGTAAGAACTTGGTCTCACAGGGTTGGGAAATATAATATCATATGTCTGAAAGTGATAATGAAATTCAGAATTTCTATAAACTACAAGTGTACTGTCGGAAACCTTAATGATTTATGTGTAGTATACATATCAGAAGTTTATAATTTACTTTGTTTTAATGATGTTGAAATGCATTATTTAATATGAAACGTTGTCATTGAATTATTGATTGAGCCCGACTGATTTTCGATGTATCCGTGGTCCTTAAGCATAGCTTAGCAGGCAAGTCTTCGAAGGAATATCTATTGCTCATATCCTTTTGATTACACTTTGGATTATGGATATATATTCAGTAAGTTTAGACGTGTTTTAAAAATATGTTAAGACGATCACGTTTAGAACGTTGCAATACATTTCAGCTGTTGAAGTATGATTACGCCGTATGCTTGATATTTTTCATTGGATAATGAAATTTCATGGTTTTGTGCTTTGTCATCATTGAAAGAAGTATTATATATAGATATGCCAACTATAGCAGAGTCATACTACAATATGTGATGATGTTCGGCGTCTAATCGTCTTTACAATGAGTATCATTGATTCTTAATTGATGAATTTTATTATTATGGAATTCAGGACATGAAAATTTGATACAATTTTTTAATTATACTAGCGTAGCAGATTTCTTTAATTAATATTTGTAAAATGAGTTCATTAATTATTTAGCTTTTTAAATGTTATTTCAGTGTAAAATAAAATACAACCTAATTACGTAATGGATTTCCCAAAATGTATCAAAAGTGTACGTATTGACTGGTCTTGACCTGTTAACGATAATATTTTTTACTATTGTTTTATTAATTTTTATTTTATGTAAATTTATTAAGAGCCATACAGTTATTGTTTATAGGCATACGTATATAACCTATATCTGGCAGGTAATAAATATCGCTTAAATGTTATTTAAAAAATATATAAAGTAATTAAAATGTCTTTAAATTTAATTTTTAGTCGTACTTATTATACTTTACTTGGTGAATAAATATTTCCTGACGGCTAAAAACTGTTTTATCGGGGTGGTATAGAAGTGTAAATTTTGCGAATTGAGTATTTGTATTCGTCCTTTAGACAATTGACCATTTCGAGCTTTAGGAAACTGTTTTATCCGGTGTTATAGATACGTACATTTTATGAATTGTGTATTTACCTTCGTTCTTTAGACGACTGGCTATTTTGAGCTTGAGGCATCTTCCTAAACCGTCCATTTAAGACTTGTCGTTTTACTCGTCTTGTTGTCGTGATATCAAAATTATTTAATAAATCAATTTTCAATCATAGCAAAGTATTTAAAAAAAAATTCCAAATGAAATTTTAATCGATAATGAAATAGATACAACCATTATACATTAAACGTCATAATTAAGCTAGAAATGATATCAATAAAATAAAGTATTAAATCAAATTCATGTAATGTATTGTATGTGTATAACAATATTCGTATATTATAATATAGTATAAAAATAAGCGAACCTTTCACTTATTGGCCGACAATGCATCGGTGATGTTGATATCGCGATGCTGACAGCCTGTCGTCAAGTGATGCGTTTGTCGGCTATTGACGTAAACAAAACGTAAGGTACAACTTAAATTAATGTGTTTTCCGTCATGAAAACGTTAAATATTTTGTACAATTGCTTTGTAAATTGTCTTCACTAATATACAGATTTTGATAACTATTTATATTTTAGATTCATGTACTTGTATCTATCTATTAAATTTAAATACATATTATATGACATCAACATATCATCTACAACGTGTATTATGAACAGAACTCGCAGTATTATTTAGTACTTGCTCACATTGAAAACAGACTGTTTGAATACGTATAGTTTCATCCAAATTAATCATCTAAGTGGGATCAAAATGTCTTGTCTAAATGTACAATAACAATACTTGTTACTAATAATTTAAATAATAATCCTTAATTCTCTAGCTTCTTGTATTACTCAAATGAGAAATAGCAATAGTTGAATAGCGTGTGATAGAATCGTGTCGAATAGATGTAGCTTAAATGAACACCGACAGTTTATAATCTATCTCAAATGAAAATTTACGCATTTCACTTCAGATGTAATGACATTGTTCTATGCTTATTCAGCTAAATCTCAGGGAAGTCTACGAACAAATAAACATAAAAGTTCACGATACTGTCAGGTTACAATCTCGCGAGATAGATTATATAGTAATGATGTTCAAAATTGTATGGTGACATAATATATAATACATAAGTTCACTTACACCTAATTTCTTTGCAATCTGCGGTCAGTTGCGCATTTGTCATTAAGCATTTTATCCGATACCGTGTATGTGCCTTTGGGTTCCGTAAGACATGTTTGAAACTCCGTCCTTGTATTTTATAATGATTATATTTAACTCGATGTTAAGAAATGTTATTAAGATTATTTTAAGTGTCATGGATTATTGGTGGTTGGATTTTATTGGACATTGCATATTCGATTTTAAAATTCGGTCTTCTGGCGCGGGTTTAAGATGCTTTGGGGGGAAATTCGGTTATTGATTTCATTGATAGATTTAAAACCTTTTATTTAATTTTTTTTAAATAAAGGCTTTTATTTAGGTGCACATGTGAAAGTATGTTTCTTCTTAATGCTTTAGCACGTTGATATCTTCAACATGTTTCATACTATACAACAATCTGCGAAAGTTAAAGAAAGAAAGCGTTAGTGATTTCGGAGCAATATCGGGACAATAAATAACGCAGTCATCCGAAAAACAAGCACCTACATTTGGTACGTATATTGTTTAACATTATAATAATGATTAAAAACCGAAATTGTACGCAAAATGTCGTAAAATACTGAAAGTGGAAATTTTGTTAACGCAGCCAGTGTTACAAATTTATCATGCATTTTCCACTTGCGTTTTCTCAGTAATAGATAAAGCACTATTTGGCTATAGAAGAAATATAGATTCCCAATTCATGTGTCTTGAAGCTACATAATACAAAGTAAACACTCATTAGGAATCGATAATTTCCCTCTAAACGATGGATTTTTATATAAGATCTGAACTGATTTATAGATGGGTTGGGTTGTATAGTACACGAGGTAATTTACAGTAATTTATCAATGAAATGTAAAGTCGAAATTTACCTTAAAGCATAGATAATTACTCTGTGTAGTTTGTTTCCGAGTGCAAGTGGTACAGTCAAAGTAGGTAATACAGTGTTGAGAATCTCTGTATTACTTAGTTTCACTGTGGTGTTAGTATTAATGTGAGTTGAAATTAAAGGCACTATGCTTTTAATAGGTTTTGTATACACAAACTATTACAGAGAAATTCTTAAACTATAAAAATGACCAAGAAGAAAGACTTATATAAAGTTGTAACAAAAAAAAATGTATATTGATTTTTCAGTTATATTTCTATGTAGGGATGTTAAAAACGGCCATATGATGGTTGACTTATTAGCATCCACTAAAACTGTGACAGATTTCTATCGTCCTCAATTGTTTTAATAAGCGGTTGTTTGTCTTACGGAACTCGTTACAGTGTTTTTGATTTCCAGTGTACGAAGTGCACGTTTAACCAAATTATACTATTCGAAGATGTTGGTCGAAGTAGCATAGTTAATTTTAAGGACGGCTACTATAGTGATATTATGTGTAAAAAATATGTTTTATTTGTATACCCTTCGATCTGATTTACCTGCTCGTTAACTGGTGATTAAAATAAATACATTTGTACGCCAAAGATATTAAAAATCATAATTAGATGGTTTTTTTAATCTGACCCTTTGATTTCAAATATTTTTTGTATACGTGTGTTTCAGTAATCTTTTGATAATTGGCGAATTACGCCACTATAGCTATACTTAATTATATTTTATTATTACCCATAAAATTATGTATATTGACGCGTCCATGTATTTACGTGTATGACCTTTGATTGATTACTTTACAATAAATGTGCCGTTAATGTAATGTACGTTATTTCATTTCATACTGCCCCGTCCTTTATTGTCGACATCCAGAAAGTTTTAATTGTATATTTTTTCTAAGATATATGCGTATTGGATATAGATGTATACTATCATTTGATTTACTGTACGGAAATCTTAAAAAACCTTATTTTTGTCGAAAATGTATAAAGGCTCTCAATCTGCACTTGGCCAGCGTGGTTGGCCACGGCCTTCAATTCGATGGACGGATATTTTACGGCAGTACCTACTTAAAATGTGATAACAGGTACGTATCTAAATATACATTTGTTTTATTAAATTCCCAATTCAGTGTTGGTATGAATACGCCCAATAAAAGTCGAGAGATCCCTATCGACTAAATTGCCAACTCTATTTCAGTAATTAAACATTAAATAGGTAAAAAAAAATGAAACGCATTGTTTGGTCAACAATGGATCATAACATGCAGGTGGTTCAACTATTACGTTTGAATTCACATTTCACTCCATATTGACATCGAAGCACCTACTGACTGTAAATGGAATACTTCGTGGCATTAATGTGCGTTATGGGACTACTTAATTCATCAACAGAAGCTAGAATATTTTGCGGAAAAACAAAAATGCCGTTGGAAGTCGGTGAATGGAAACAAAACTTAAAACACATGGATTCCGCTGTCGTTGAGAACCGCCCTGTCTCCATAAATGAAGGGCAGGTTTACGTATATGAAAATTATTTTCCTGGTCATACTATTAATTACATCCATGTAGACAATGTAGCCATTCGATCGTGCGGCGCCAGTGCGGCAATAAAGAAAGGCGGAATTGGGAGGTCGACAGTGTTAATAGTGCTACATGCTGAGACAAATGAGGAGATCCGCTCCGTAATAGATATTTGGGGCACGAAGAATAACGAGCCAGAAGTAAAAAAAGTAAAAGACGTGGAAAATTTCAGAAGTATGAAGTCATTATACCTTTTTAAAGGATTGCGAGCTGTGAATCACAATAAAGCATACTATTAAAAAGGAAACGCGTAAACTTACCTGTTAAAAGGACAAATTATGTTAGACGTAACTAACAAACGCTACGATAAAATATTTAATGTGAGATCAATAAACTTACAAAACATTATTTCCTCTCCAATCGAATCATCGAACTATAAATTTAATCGGTTTCTTGATTTAAGTGATTACTTTGTACCCCCATTAAGTGGAAACTTAATCTGACTTTCAATAAAGGATGCTGCAGACTATGATACTGAACTATGTTTCGATTTCATTCTTTTGATTACATACATTATTTTTGATATTCGGCGTTACTAAGGAATTTTATTATGATGTAATAAATAACAAAGATTTCGTATACTTATTAAAAATTTATTAAACAAAATATTGATATTACATAGAAAGTTGTTTAAACACCTTATATTTATATATTATTAATGTGACTTAGTCCTGTAATAATATTTCGAATTGTAAATCATAACCATTTTTAAAACATACTTGACTAGAGGTTATTCAAAGACGGATTGCTAACGTTTTTACAAAATGTTATATTTCATTGTTACTTGTTGAATAACTTTAATGCCGATCGAATGTACATTATCCAAGTGTAATATATATTCAATTTGTGATGTGATGACTAAGGATAATACACGTCCAACAAGTTCATTTAAAAAATTATAATACCTCTTCATACAATACAATTCATCCACGTACAACAATAGGAAAAGTGAAGTTGACGTAATAACTAATATTTAATAGACAAGTTGCACCAGTTAAAATATAACTCAGTTTACATTGAGTCTTTACTTAATTTACATTTGTAATATTTTGCTGTCGTCGTCTTATTTAAATCTTATTATAGTATATATTTTTAACAAATATGGTGCATGATACATTATTACATAACATGTTATTATAATGTTAGCAATCCATTACAGATTCTGTCGTATATAAGTAACCTTCGAATTTATTATTAAAAAACTTAATTATGCTTTGATTTAATGCTCAGTTTAAACACTCACCGCTTATTCCAGTTGTTTTATCAGGAGATAGAAGAGATCAACACTATAATTTCACATAAAAACTGTATTACCCTATGCGTATATAATTTTGCCACATCTTTTAACAAATCGTACTCTTATATATATGTATAAACATTTTAAAATTGCGTAATACTATATGCGAAATAAATTGCCAATTATGAATCTGTTGTGATATTAAACAATTCCATTTATGATTGATGTACTTTTATCAGAAAGACAACATGTTTTTACGACAAGTTTTCAATCTATTCTAATACATATTATTATAATTGTATACACCGATTTCTCTCAAGATAATTATGGCACGTAAAAAAAGAGTTTAAAACTACACACTACACCTAATACTACTAATCTAAATAAAAATTAAACGTCAAATATATTATGTAAAAATTGTTGTACATTGATTGTGGTGGGCAATCGATCAAGTGAATAGATCGGCTTTCGGAACGGCATGTCTGGCAAAAAATAGCACTTCCAAAATATAATATGTAAATAAATTTGAATTTATATATTAACATTTATACGTTCATAAGCATAGACTCTACAAATATGTCCCTGCCTAAATAAATTACAAACATTTATCAATGAAAAACAAGATATGTCATAATTATTTCATTCACTACTCGCTAAGCATACACATTTATCGCATGTTTACATGACACCGGCGCATATAAAAATCATATACCATAAATAGCGAACAGACATTTGTAAACACTACATGACACGTAAGGCTGAAAGCATATTTGTCGGCATCAATTTGCATCGTCAAGGAAAACGGAGATTCAACTAGTATAGACTAGACTTTCACATTTGTGCATTTCAAACGCGTACTAATATAACTAACGATAAGGTTGCTTTTGGATATTTACCTACGAATGCGAACGCACAACGAAATAGCTGCATACGAGAGGATGCAACTAATGCGAAAGCTTGACAACGGAAACTTGGTCATAATATGAAATATAATCGTTAGTACGGAAAAATATGTCCTATTACATCAGATTATCATCACTGTCGCCTGAACAACACCCACTCAATATCGTCATTAGACAATAGCCCATGTCAGTATCGTTTATAGAAATGAGAGTACCCTTTACCGCTAATTGCGACGATAACAGTAAATAAGTGCACACGTTAAAGTATAAAATGATTACATATAATGCGAATTGATGCGACAAACTCGATATATAGCATATTATTATTTACATTAAAATTTGTGACATCTGAAGCATGTATTCTAAAAATAGATTTTCTCCATTCGTGACCATAATTCATTTAGATAACCATTAAAATCACTATTATAATCACATCTGAGGTACAATAAAAGTTGCATTTAATACAAAATATATTGGAAAATAATTATCTTATTAGTATTAGTACATTTTTTTTATATAATAAAAATAATTGCCCAAAAATAGTCCCCGTCATGCGGAATCAATTAGGTTATGTGTTTCAAAAAATTTAAGGTCAATAAGGATCCAATCTTTTACTGTTAATATGAAAAACATTTAAAATGATTATATCGTATCATTAGCGAACTGCAGTGGTTCAGTCAATATTGTGGAATTTCAGTATGGCGCGACCCTGAATCTCGGAATTGCATAATTTCCTTACCACCTCCTGTGCCTCTTCAGCGGGGAAAACAGAATGTGGTGGCGGTTCAATCTATAAATAAAACAAGATTCATTATTATTTCCATTTGCAGATATGTAATTATATTATTATAAGGTACTTTGTCAAATAGATATTATTTATCACACAATTGTTATCTATTGAAGACAAGATCAAGAAGTAAATTGTAGAAAATTCTAGATACTAAAATAATAACTGATTAATAACGTATGTAAAATATGAATTAATTATCACTTGCTTCGGTGAGGGAAAGCATCCTGACGTAACATTAACATTAGACAGTCATCAATCCGCATTTGGCCAGTGTGGTAAACTATGGACTTAAACCCTCTCATTCGACTAAGGCCCGCAGTGAGGCAATTATCGGTAATAACTTCTAAATGGAGTGGAGCGTGCATACAAAGTCTACAATTATTAAACATAACATTGTATTGTATTCAACCATTCATTTAATGAAACTCGTTAGCTACTTGCTAACGACAATTAAATATTCATATCATCAAATTCAATTATTTAATAGTCCACAGTGACTGTTATCACGTTCTTGGATGTTTATATTATATATAGTAAAGTAACAGGAATGTTTATGAAAGGAAAGGAAAGACAAACAAAGAGCTATCCTCATTTATAAAGTAATTTAAAAGTATTTAATGTACACACAAACATTCTATCCATAGAAGTCAACATCTCTGTGAAACACTGCATCCTGTATCTCTTGATTTATATAACAATAATAATTGCTCTAAAAGCCGCATTTTCTTCACACACATAAATCACAGTTACCAAAATCCTTAAATTGCAGGGATTCCAAACGTTTTACATAATTCCTACATGTTCCTACTACCAATTAGGTATCAGTACTCGAATGGGAAGCACGAAAAGAAACTTCGACACTGTTACATGATTCAAAACCGGTATTTCATTAATCAAATAAAGATTAATTGTTAAATATACTCGTAGAACACTACGGCCGAATATAACATTGCATTTGAAGTATTATTTTGCAGAATTGGACGTACTTATGCAAAAACGTTCCATTCCACAGTAAGCTGAATTTGATATAAAAGCAATTGCGTGTATCAATGGTATTATTTTTACTTTAATTAGTAAAGGTCAAAACTAAAAGATTTATTGTTGATTTATGTTGTAACCAGATAATCATTTATTTAATTTTGGGTTATTTCCTTTACAATAAAAAATAAATTGGATAAATGAATTGGAACGTTTTTGCATGACTACGTCCAATTATACTTGAAAATGAGAAGTAAATTTCGTCTGACGGCTGAAAAACTTCATATATAAGGTATATTTATGGTAACGGAACTTACATCACCGCGTGCAACCAGTTGTACGAGGTCTCGCAACTGTTCAATAGTGCCATTGGGCACCACGACGATGTTCACGTTCATTTCTTCTGCTTTCTTGGCGAACTTTGGCAATAACTTCTCTCCAACATCTTCAGTCACCAGAACAACCCCACCCTGCGAAGTAAGTGCCTTACAGAAGATGCCAATCATTAAGAGTAACCGTAAAACACCAATTTTTTTTTCTACATTGATATGCGTTTCTATAATAAAATATATTTTTCAAAAGTATGTCAAACGCCATACATTATGCAGAATATATCGTAAGTATTTCGGTGAGATACAGCTACAAACATAACCAACAGAGTAGTCTCTGAACAGGCTAAATAGGGACATGGGAATAACAAGCGGAACACGTTCAAATATGGAGATGACATCATTTAACACATTTAAATTGGAATCATATTGGCGCCAATTAAGATAGTCCCACGATTAGATGGGGACATCTAAAGGCTATTGGGTGAGCATTATTAAAATAATATATAAAAGTTTACCGGAGCAAGACACTGGAGCGAGCGATGAAGCGAACGCGACGTGGTACCAAAGTTTATGACGACGTCGACGGGACCGCCGCAAGCGTCCGTTGTGCGCTCGATCAGTTGACGCTCGTACAGATCTTCCGTCCACTGCACAACTTTGATTCTGTTCAGATCGAAAATCTATATTTAAATACGTGAAGACGTTTATGCAAATGACGGTTGTCAAAAGGTTTCGGCAACGTTTTTATTCATTCATACATTGTAATATTGAGAGACACTATTTTCTAATCACAATTATTTTAAAGTTATTATATTAGACCCGGCCACGCAATGTTTGGTATTTTTTTTATTCATTTCATAGACATTTATCATTCACCCTTGCCAACCAAATGACTGACAAATAGAAACTGGTGTAAAAATATAGGGGTTGGTGATGAGGTGAATATTGGGGGTTGTATGTATTTTTGGGTGCCACATCATAAAAAAATATAAAAAA
Organism: Perichares adela; assembly: GCA_018251795.1. Lineage (NCBI taxonomy): Eukaryota > Metazoa > Arthropoda > Insecta > Lepidoptera > Hesperiidae > Perichares > Perichares adela. The sequence continues at coordinate 14,883 of DWPQ01000328.1, forward strand.
GGTCCATACAATAAAAACAAAAAATGGTGGACCTCCCTTATAACTTAGGGGTATAAAAAATAATTTACAAATTGTCAGACCTACCGAATGTACGTACAAAATTTCATAAAAATCTGTTAATTTGTTTCAGAGGAGTATGGCAACTAACACTGTGACGTCATAAGAATTTTATATATGTAGATAGATTATTTTCCAAATGAAATTATACAATTTTAAATTTATCATCAAGTTGGATCTGTATACAATGAAATAAAGCTTTATTATTATTATCTAAGAAAAGAGATCTCAACATTACATTCTAACATTTTTTTAATGACTCATTGTTGAAATTCAACCACCACGGGATCTCTAGTAACAATATAATTATGTAACAAATTTACATGGCACACATAGTTTATTTAATTAATAAGTCAAGCAGAGCCAGACAAATAAATATTTAAATAACTTACTGATCTCTCTCCTTTGCCAGAAGGAAGCCCTCATCCTTTAATGTAGCAACAGTTATATGGATGTGATCTTTGTTTGGGCCGCGGCTTAAAAAGTGTGTAGCAATGCGCAGTGCCCAAAGAGCCAACCCCCCAGTACCAACAATCAGTAACGTGGCTTTGTCCTTCTTCTTGGGACCTTCTAAAACTTTATTCAAATACTCGCTGGCAGTGTACACTGTGTTTGTGGCAAGCAGAGCTCCAGTAGGTAGCATGGCTGCTACACTCAGGTGTAAATTATCAGGTATGGGAACGAGGCATTTAAAGTCTGGCACCACAATATAGTCTGCATATCCATGAGGCACTCCTTCGTACGGATACAATACTATTCTAGTTCCTTGAGTAATGCCTTCAGTGCATTCTGCGGCTTTGCCTATGGCATCTACGACACCGGCAACTTCATAGCCGGGAAACAGCGCACCGTCACGTATACCAATGTGAGCTGGAGTTGAAGAATGCATTCCGAAATTCTCCATTTCACCAGAAAGACTTCCGATGGACGATATAGAGGATGTACTGCACACTGACGCAGACCGCGTCCTGTTCGCCCGATAACATGCGCCGGCGTACACCACCCTAATGCGTGCACCGTACATGGGGACATCTGGCACCGGTACATCGAAACTGAATACACATTCCTTCAGGGCTGGCCCAGGAGACTCGATAGACACCTGCCTGCACAGCTTACTCATTTTTCTTTTATTGATTATCTGTGTGATTCATAAGGGATTGGCTATTTATTACTATATACAAACAGGTTACACATAATCTTAAATTTTAAACTTTACAGTCTTCTGAATTCATAAATTATACTCATATTTGTTACTTGCAAGTATCAAAGACATGATATTGTATCATATCACTTTTAAATATCATTGTAGTTTTTAAGTTTTGGTGAAGTAAAAATTGAGATTCAGAATGGGTGGTGTTAGCGACGCACAGTAAAATTTATCTGTATATATGTTTATGTAATCTGTGTTAGTGTTGTCAGATGCAATAATTGGTCACTGGCAACACCGTGTCTCACGGCGATACTAGCGCCCTCAACTGATGGTGCTAGTGGCGCCCTCAATTGTTGGCGCGCATGTTTGATTGCCGCCTTTTTCCCGCATTTCCGCGCCTTTTTACATCAGTTTTCCCGCTCCTAGTTCGCATTCCGCGGTTCCCTGTGAGACACGACACCTCGCACTCGTAGGAATAATAATTACTAGTTTGATTTACATTGTTAGTGTAAACTTTATTTATTATTATTAAGAGTACCATTCAACGGCGTATTAGTTTTCTTTATCCGAACGACCATCATCAATAGTGTGGTTCACTAAAACACGCGGAGTCCCGGCTACTTCTCTGCAAGTAATTACGATAGTTGAAGCCGGCTCGATTCGTTTTAATTTCGTTCTAATTCACGCGAACAATCTGTTTTCTCTTGCGTAGATTTAAAACAGTTCCGCGGACCGCAGAAACCAATTTAGCTTTAGAGTCATTCAACAAGAACACCTGAATATAGTTTGAAACAAAAATATGTTCGAATGCAACTGTCTATTTGAAAAGTACAATAATACTATGTTAATAAAAACATATGAAAATCAATCGCTAGCAGAATCAAACTTGAATTCGCGTGAGAGATAAGTACCACCACTATACTGTCAGATATTCAGTTGTAGAGTAAGACGTGTCGAGCAGTCTTATGTAAATATTTGTATGATGTAATACGTTATCGTAATATGCAAACGATAGCCCATTTAGTACTCAAATGAACAGTTTCCAACACGTGTTACGTCTCTCGCAAATTGCAGGTAACGCTGACTATTACGCAAAATACTTTGGAACAATAAATCGCCTGGCCAAGGGTCACGAGAACAGTACAATTATCCCCTATGGGTCGACAATTCACTTAAAACAAGCACTTTTTCTGCAAAGGGCCGAATAAAATTGTCTTGGGTCGTCATGATTTATTCCGGGCTGAAGTTATCGAACCGTTGCCGCGTCGCCCCGGCCAGTTCCGGCTCGACAGGTACAAGGTGCTTTAACAATGGATGATAACTATTTATTGCAATTTAGCTTCCGTACTTAGTAAAATATCGAATATTCAAAGGTTTAAAGACTTAATCTCGTTCTCATCCTGCGGTCACACTGCTTCACGTATTCCAAATCGCTGTAATAAGTTGAAGCGCTCGTAGCCCAACGACTCGCGTCTGTCGTCAGTTAACGAAGTGAAGTGCAGTCTCCAGTGGGAGCGGAGGATCACCGGTAGTTTCATACATCACTTGTCGTTCATAGTTTGATAGCATTCGTTGGAGATCACTTTGTACATCAATCAATCCTCACTAATTCGTTCACCGTAATCTATAATGGACATAACTGGTCCAATAAATAACACGTGTATATAAGTGTGTATAATGTGAGACAGGGTTCATATCTACCGAAGAGACTTCATCCCTTGCAATATTTATTTC
>DWPQ01000329.1:0-17820 GCA_018251795.1 Perichares adela
CACCACCCCTCCCCCTCCAAACCCTTAAAATCCCAAACATTTTATCCCATCCCCACATGTTGAAGACCCATCCTCAAATTACTAGGCTATCCTATTTTTTAATTAGGAACTACCTTATTGATTGATTGTACATGTGATTTGACAGGTATATAAAAAGAAACAATTTTAGTTTGATAAATGTAAAATATATTTAACCCTTCTCTCTATTAGAGTAACTAATTAACATTAAATCTAAATATAATATATGCAAATCCTTACCGAATGATGATGATTACTCAAAGCAACAAAAAACAATAGATAAACCAAATATTTCTATGAAACAACAATTCGCAGAATTAAATCATATTTTTTTTTACATACCATACTAGTTTTATAACTATCGATCTTCAAATAAATATATTTTTAGGATATTGCAGAGTACAATAATAACATTTCAATATGTATTAAACAGGCAGGCCTTGATACATGTATGCTATATACGAAACAGTATGACAAACAACATATTTTATGACATGACAATTAATTTAACAAGTATGTAAAGCGTAAGCACGCCATTGGATCCATGTCATAAACAATTATTTGTTTAATTTATCTTTTATACTAATTCATATTCAAGTGATTATTTTATACTTAATGTTTATCTAATAAATTTCTTCAACACATGTATAATTGAATAATGAATACCCTCAGTATAACCGAACCGATAATATTATCATTACTTAAACATGAAATTATATTCGGCGTTTCTTGAATTAACATGAAGGTTGACATAGAGTGACATCTACAAATTACAATAATTACTGAAAAATATAATTTACGTTATATTTAAAAAATAATGTCTTTTACTGTCATTTATCTAGGAACACAAATTATTGGGAATTTGTCGAAATAATTATAATGTGAAATTATTGTTGTCACGATAATTATATTGTGAAATAATTGTTATGTCACGATAATTATATTCTGAAATAATTGTTATGTCACGATAATTATATTGTAAAAAACTGTTATGTCACGATAATTATATTGTGAAATAATTGTTATGTCACGATGATTATACTGTGAAATAATTGTTGTCAGAGTTTGGCACTGATTAATCATTAGCAAAGTTTGGCACCCTTTTATCAAGTTTTGGGTTAAGTCTTCTTAACATCGCTTTATTTTAACACAAACCAATATCACAATAGAAAAATCCCATTTTCAATTCTTAATTATCAACATTTATTTTTAACTATTGACAGTATCACACACAAAAATCCATTTGGAATACAGTACATTGATAATAATTTACATAACCATGAAATAAGGAACAGATAAACCAAAAACGATGTAATTTTTAAGACCCAATCGGAAATTTTATCCTTCATGCTATTTTATACACGCAGATAAGCTAAGCCGACTTATTCCCTCTATAGTCACCAACTAATAAATAATTTATATAGGCTACATGTGTAATAAAACTATAACTTTAATTTCAAATTAAAAAATCTGTGCAATAATGTTTTATACAATATAATGTAGGATTTATTGTACAACTACCCTCAATAATAAATTAATCGCACTGAATACAACTAAAAGCTTAATTATATAATAATAATAATAGAAAAAAAAACGGTCCTTTGAACCTAATAAAACATAACGAGCTATAACAATATACCAAACCTTACGTTTATTTTGATATTTGTAAGATATAATCTACGTGAAACATATTGGCATGTAAGCACACTAGTATAAACTGGTTTTGTCATTCAACACTAATTAAATGACAAAATGGAAATGAACTTCTTCGTAGTTCTTTACTAGTTTAGAGTAACACATTAAGTAATATTCGTTGATATCAACAAAACTAAAGGTACAACTTAACCTAATGACCTAATTAATGTCTTTTGTTACATGTGAATGAAAACTTATTATCTTTATTTTACTTTCTTGATGCTATAGTAAAATCAAAAGTAAAAAGTGAATTTTAAGTTCGAACGCCATGCATTGCTAGCCATGCAATTAGTTAATTCAAAATAACATTAATTGTAGATTCTCACATAAATTAATGCTGATTCGTCAGTGAAACTTTTAGTAAATATTCTACTTATATTACCCATACTTAATGGATAAATACTTTGATCAACTTAACCATAAATGATAACTGAACCATTAATACGTTTTCGAATAAATAACTCTGTATCTAGTTCCGCACAGGGTAGTAATATTAATAATAAATATTGGTGTTTATCATATGTGTATTGATTCAAAAGATGTGCTGATGAATTTCTTTCGCCGTTTCTTCTCATTTATTATAAAGAACCTGTCAGAAACGGTGGTAGAAGCAAAAAAATACGTGCATAAGCGTATCAGTGATACCTACTGGAATAAATTATTTTGAATTCTAATTTGGTTAAATCGATCACAGTAAAATTATCAACTTTAGTATATCTGTAATGATCTTTGCGATAACAATCAGCAGTTATTGTGACAGTCGAGAATCAACGCAAAATACAATTCAAATCAAACCAAATACATGTATGTAAAATAAAAACAATGACAGCCTGGCGGGAGATCTCCCTTTGCTGCAGTGGTGACCCCGACGTGATTCACCCTACAAGCCACTTTTCTACATCTCCAATGCATTTTACAATAAATACTTTAACTAAATTCTTGAACATAAAAAATAAATTTTCATCTATGAAAAAAACACCTTTCGGAAACGATAGTGACAGTAAAAGTAAAAAAATACGTGCCTAAGTTTATCGGTGATACCTATATGATTTTTTTTTTATTTTTGACAAAAGTCAGCCTAAATTAGAAATATTAAGATTTCTATATCTTTTGTAACAGCTTTCCTTAATTTTCTTTAATATATTCTGCTATAATATCTAGTTCAAAATTATACTATTTCAAAACATTCTAAGCTTATCAAATACAATAAAATATAAATACACCTTACACATGTGTTATTGAACTAAAGCACACGTGAAACATTAAAACTGGTAAATATTTAATTTTTACTTTAATAAGTAAACTAACATCACTTCATGCTAATGCTTCAACTGTTTTAGAGAAATACATATCGCAACTTTAGAATTATAGTGACTTAATTCAAAATTTTCGAAAAATGAAACACGTTTTTAGTACAGAAACGGCCAACATGATATTTCGGTACGCAAAATAATAAAAATAAAACAGAATAAATAATCGGATTTTATATTCCTTTTCAACCAAGATATAAAATTAGAATATTGTATTTTCCACGTAAATTCTTATACGTTTCTTCTCATATATTCCAAAACTAGCGGACTTACAAACTTAATTCGACGATTCCCAAAAAAACAGTTATTCGCGTTAAGTCACTATAATTCTAAAGGTGAGATATTTCTTTATCAAAATAAATGAATCATTATAACACCATATACTTCTACTATATCGAATATATTACAGAAAGAGATAAATATTTCATACAATATACAGTTTAGTAAGTAAATAGCCTATTAGCACGCTATATAAGAATTTAGTTATTGAAAAAACACTTTATAATAATACATATCCTATTTCTATTTCATTCATACTAATAAATTAATCATAGGCCATAGGCAAGATCAAAGCCTCAACAGTTATGAGGAAAAGTATACACAGTAGGGCGAAAAATGTATATATGTATATGTTTTATTGAATGAACTAACAAACTAATATTTATGACATATAAGTGTATATACATATCATGATGTACCTACATACATTTTGTGAAATTTATTTATATCTAATTTAATTGATTTTTGTATTTTCCATATTAAAATCTGTTAATAATTTAATAAATGACTGAGTTCAATATATTGTAAAGGTTGAGTAGTTCATGTGATATTGTAATTTTAATATTCCATACTGTCCCATACTGAACGTGATTTAAAGGGGGTAATACAATTAATTAACAAGTATGAATGATGTATATTGATTTACATAACAATGAACAGCTTTTAAAATCGTAAGAGACATACTTTTCCTACAAGCCTACATAACGCTTAATTTTATGTCTTAAATGTACTTTATTACAAACATAACACATTCATATTTTGTACTCACAATATTCAACAGGCCTGTTGTAAGACATAAATATCAATTTGTTTCCTTTGTGTTTTAACATCTAAACAGGAAAAAGAAAATGCCGTAAGCGGACTTTTAAATTACCATAAATTTTGCTTGCAGTCGCCATAGTTAGTTTTGTCTTTCTTCCACTTAAAAATAAAATTAGGTTGTTCCTGATAGATATTTTGCTGTAGGCAACAGCAGTAATGTTCGATCGTAGAATGCAGACCTACCGAATATACATAAAAGATTTCATAATAACCAGTCAAGTCGTATAAGAGGAATATCGCAACTAATACTGTGGCACGATAATTTAATTTAAGCATATAGATGGTCTGTTGAAATGGTATCGGCACTTTTCAGTATATATATATAGTCTGTTGAAAAAGTATCGGCACTATTGAATTTCCGCGCCTTACGTGTGTTCTATTTTCTTTTTTTTTTGACGTTTTGTAAGTACTTGTTGTATCTTCACTTATGCCACCAAGTTCTACCATTTGGAATATCGATTTTCATTAAAGGCAGCGCGCCATGAACTACCGTTATCAGTTAACCATATTGTTTACTTCAATTGACAACAGGTCCGCGAGTGGGGCGACCGGCCGACCGGCGGTTGCCAGTGTACTATTTCGTTTAACAGTTCGGCAAAGTATAATAAAAAATAAGCAAAATATCCATCAGTCACAAACATCAGCTTCAAACATTTCAATGTAAAGAGCTCTTTACTAAATTCAACGTTTGCAATTTTCTCGAGGCTTTCAACATAATATAAATCGTATGTAACTGAAAATATTTATTTTGCTAGTAACAAAAAAGTTACATGACAACAAATTAAATATAGAAAATGTCATTAAAGTTGCATCACCTTATCAACCTTAGCTGATATTCAGTGTGCCCATTACGCGCAACTGCATTTTCACTTACTCAAACAATTAATCATGTATACCCATATTATCTGTGCTAATATTATAAAGAGGAAACATTTGATTGTTTGTATTGAATAGGCTCCGAAACTACTGGACCGATCTAAAAAAATCTTTTACCATTAGAAGCCGACATTATCCGTGTTGAATATAGGCTACTTTTCTACACACATATAGGTAAGTCAGCTAGTAATAGTTTTCTTTAATTTAATGTCTATATCATCTACCCCAAATTTCTATGCTAAATGTGTAAAAATACGTAGTATAATATCATATTGATAAAATGTTCTAGAAATATTTGTATGGAATTTCTGATATAATTAATATCTCATACAAAACGTTTCTCCATTGAATTCTAAATACTTTTTAATATGTTTAAAGCGTTTGTCTTTTGGATTCTAAATATCTTTTAATATTGTCAATAGTGTTAATTGTAATCCTAAAAACTTCTAAATGTGTTTGAACTATATTCCAAGTTATTCTTAAACATGTAAAAATCTAAGGTTTAAATTTTAGCTATATCTAGGCAAATGTATGATCATAGCAAAACTTGCAAGAGTACTGACATTTAAAAGATCAATTTAGAGGATATTTTGTATGAATTCACAGGATTCAACAACACCATACAAGCTATGGTGCATTTTTATTCGAAAAATAAAGACAACATATATATTGAATCATACACAGAAGACAACATATAAAGACAACATACATATTGAGCACATCTATTTTATCGTACAAGGCACCAAACTTCGTTTAATTTTCGAACTGACAATTTAGAATTTAAATTCTCAAACACCGCTATAAACAAAACCAATCCTGTATGAAAATCTATCTATCACAGTTGTTAACATAGTCGAATAAAATACATTCAATACAGTACCCGATTGCATAAATCTAAAATTACATTGTATATTGTAAATAATGAAGCCACCATGAAAATTATTAACACACAAAATTTGCATAACTTACAATATAAAAGAGTAAGGTCATTGTAAATCCATATCCATAAAATATCCAAGTACCTTTACATCCCACATAATAAACAAAACTCAACGCTCTAAGTAGTAGGTATTCTATTAAAAAAAAAGATATCAAAATTACTGGTAAACATTTAAATTGATCTATTAATAACTTAACTATCACGTATGAATCGTTGTTAAATTATCACTGAGGTATATGCATCTATCTATTTGTTTACACACAAACGCCACAGAACATGTCCCTATTACAGCAATAACGAAAGCAATAGAAATAAAATTAAAATAAAATCTATGCAACAGGTGTCTTATTCACATTTAAAAACGCCGCGTCTAAGAGAGTGAATGAAACAGAAAACATTTCACAGTCCTTACTAAGTTTGACAAGTAACTAGCTAAAACGTCACTAGGTATACTTTGAAATAATACTACAAAGTATGTGCTTACTCAGTAATATGAATAAAGACAGAAGTTACATCTCCAATAATGACAGCTATTATTAAAATCAAATCAACCAATGTTAAAAGCCCGTCACTAATGCGCTCGAACCTTGTCGCATCAAGGTTAACTTGACGTCATGCGAAACAAAAAAATATGGCCAGCAACAAAATTAGTAATAAATTTTGTCTATGCAGGATGCTTATGCTTTTATAAACTAAAACCAATTAAGTAAATGATTTTTCAAAATTATTAGTAACAAAATTAATTACTAATTCTTCAACTGCACTCATATAATCTATATTTTCTAAATATTTAATAAGAACTTACTATAAGGAGACAATTTGATTTAAGTTGTTATTGTATTTCAAATAAACAAATATAGTTGGTTGAAATGAATTAATATTTATTGAATAGCAACAAGTTCGAAAGAAGTCTATCAAAATTACATAATTATTTAGCCGGCGAGTATTGCTAACTGCACTTATTGTTCAAAGCGTTTGGACACTAGTTTACGTGACCAAAATGGCGGCCATGCGCATTAGCAACTGGGATTATATTTTGCATCACATTCTATTTTTACTGTCACAAGTAAAAATTTTGTGAACTTAGATATTTCTGTATTTAGTACAACTTCCATTGCTTTAGTTATTGTTCAATATATCTATTACCTTTCAAGTTACATTTACAAACGTCAGAATGACTTCCAGATCTCATAAAGGATAACATTAAATATTTTGCCATCTCTAAGCTAATACTGTTATTCAACATCTACTATTTAACCTTTATGATAACTACCTTTACAGAAAATGTATATCTATCTAAACATTTTTTTATATATCTTTTTAGATATAAATTTTATTTTTAACCAATTTATAACTAATGTAAATTTCATATATATTGTATTTGTGAAATATATTATACAGCTATAGCTTATAATAAAGATAAGAGATTATTTTCGGTCTAGATAGGCGTCAAGGCCTTAAATACACATCGGAAAGTCCTACTGAGCATAACTATACAGCAAAGATCAGATATGGACACAGAATCCATTTTGACGTTTAAAGTTTAACAGTTTTTTCATTCTATCTCTTCTCCACATTGTAGGACATGCAATGGCTAATGATTGCCAGTACCCAATCAATCAGTATCCAATCAATCAGTACCCAACCAATCAGTACCCAATCAATCAGTAACCAATCAATCATTTAATTCTGATCCCATCCAAGAGATCTCTCAACAGCCATTTTCCATTGTTTGTACATCATGTCTCTCTCATCTTCTGTTATCTTCGGACTGTAATTAATACCACTGGTCATAGGAATAGCGGCTTGTTCTACCCCTTTACCAACCCCCCAGTAAGCGGCTAAGGCTGCACCCAAAGCCGTGCTTTCCGTGAAACCGGCTTTGATCACATCAATGCCTATTAAATCCGCTTGCATTTGCATCACCATATTATTCGACGTCATTCCGCCGTCAACCTGAAATGTGCCAGCCAAAATTTGCCTTTGATTTGCAGTAGGATAAAAAATATAGGTATATATAACAGTTTTAAAAATAGAACGCGTTTTCAATAGTTGGAAGTAGTTTTTACTAAATGCCTTTGTTAAAACTAGAAGTAACTAATGCTCAAAATCTAACCTTACTAAATATTTTTACTAAGTACATAATATGACTCGCTATGGGGTATTAATTCCCACGCTTGTAGAGCCCACGTTTCGGGGCACTGCGCTCAGAGGACTCCGGTTGTGTTCCTTTGGAGATCCCGGAATCCTATACTTATACTATATACTTTTTCAATGTAATTCTAACGATTGAATAAAAACTTTTTAGCAACAAGTACTTAATCATGTCATTAAGATAGACCTGCCTAATAAATAGCACAGTCATGAAATGTATACCTTTAATAATTGCAGTGGAATGCCACAATCTTCATTCATTGCGTCCAAAATATCCTTTACTTGAAAACACACAGCTTCAAGTGCCGCTTTGACAATGTGATTTGAATTGGTGTCTTCTGTGATGCCACATATAACACTGTAATTTAAAAAATATTACCATAGCACATGCATCGTATTATATAATAATAATTAATTCGGCAAAGCGAAATTTTTAGTTCCCTTTTTAATTAAGAACTTTGGGCGTGCGGATGTGAAAATTTTCACATTTAAAGTATATATGGAGAATGAGTGTATGCACCCAATTTATTTTGTATAAAATGCATTATAAACTTATAAATTAAACTAAATAAACATTGAGCACACTAACATACATTTGATACACTCAAAGTCAAACGCATACTAGATATATGTATACTCCTTTGTTTTCGTTTGACGTTTATTATGTAAATGTCATTTTGTTTATCGTTTATCAAAAACTTTCGTGCGTGTTTTTATTGTTTAAAAGAGGTCTCAAGATTACATTTTAACTTTTTTTTTGAACTGTGGTCGACTTTCGACCACTAAGGAAACGATAGGAACTAAGCCAAGCCATTGTTTAGAAATATCAATAAACACGTACCCTCTAGCGTCTTGCCTCCAGTATGGAGCATACAGCCCACTGAATGCCGGCACAAAGACCACACTGCCATTTTCTGTTGCCTTTTCAGCGATACCCTGCGAGTCTTTGGCAGTATCGATAAGACCTATGTTGTCTCGCAACCATCCCAATGCTGCGCCAGCTACTGCAACCTACAAAAAATATTTTATTTATTAAAAAATAGGGACTTCCCATATATAATTGCTTTATAATACCGAACAGCATACCGAATACAATCAATCATATATTATTATATAAGGTTCTGTGACAGCTAAATGGTGATAGCCTAGAGATTTGAAGTTGGTCTCCCGAACGCGAGGTCGTGCGATCGAATCCAGCTCACACCAATAATTTTCTAAATTATGTGGGTATTACATATTAATTATCCCTTGCTTCGGTGAAAGAAAGCATCGTGAGGAAATCTGAACACCTGAGAGTTATTCAAAATGATCTCGAAGGTATGTGAAATTCGCCAACCCGCACTTAGCCAGCGTGGTGGGCTATGGCCATAAACCTTCTCAATGTGACAGTTCGAAGACGGTTCACCTCTTTGTCAGTATTTTTTTCTGGCGAAACATTCCGTGTACTGTAAAGCTAGGACCAACAGCAAAATGTCCATTCAGAAACAAACAAAACAAATTCTATCATCTAGTAGGGTATAGCTCTCTAATTTCCATCTGACATAAAATCTTCTGATCAAGTTTGATCACTTCTCCACCTATTTGAACTAAAGCAACCTTGTGTAGCGCAGTTCAGATTACTGATTGCTGCATTGGGCCCCAATCTGTTTGTACCCTATAAATAACAAAATCAACCAACCGATCCCTCCAACGCGTAGCAAGGTGGATTCTTCGAGCCAAGCTGATAGGCTACGGTAGTTAATAGACCTCTGGTGGAGTTCACGCGAATATCACCCGTATTGTACAGGACGAAACACCCAGTTCCATATGTGGCTTTAGCCTGTCCTTTCTGAAGACACATCTGGCCAACGAGCGCCGCTTGTTGATCACCGAGACAACCAGCTAATGGCACACCTTTCAACGGCCCGCCAGCGACATATCCATATACCTGAAATGTTATTCAGTGTGAAAATTCTGCATAAATATATTCATATTTCTGTGGTTGATTGAATTAAATATAATTTTGTATAATATATAATTATGAAATATAATTATATAATGGGGTATATTCATTTGTGTAATATATTATCGCACAAATTTGATAGCACATCAGCAATAGCACTATCAGTACAAAGCAAAGCAATAATTCTAACAACTTATAAAATCTTTCGCTATGTAAAACTTTTCTAACGATTATCTACTTAATTAAATAGCGCTTTAGCATTTGACTAACGAAAAACATTACAAATAAGCGCAAAGAGCTGAGTGCAAGTGTGTTCCATGCAAATACATAACAGCATGACCAAATCGTAATAACGGGCATTACGCAGGAAGTCAGGCAAATTTAAAACACGCATCACTTCGCACATTTTCTAGATGCAGTGCGCGCAAAGCATATCAAAGAAATCCAGGCAAAAGCACAGTTCAATTCGGCTCAGTTGTATGGCACTTGCTATTTTTATAATAACAAAAAAAATATTGAAAAACATTTTTATATTTTAAAATACATACAATGTATAACGTTAACCACACTTTATAATTACATTGGTAAGTAACTTTTAGAATCCCTAGATTTTACTGTGTCATTTGATTACAAAACTCATAAGCTAATTCATTCAAAACCTTACTGTCTAGCAAGAGAGTGACTTTGAATTTCAATTTATTTCCTTAATTTCTTTTTATTGACCTTAGTTTTTCTTTCTGTAAATTTCTTATGCCTATATTTATCAGTAACATTTAAGGATCGATAGATAATACTTGCGTCATATCTAATGGTAGGAGAACCGTATAATGGATGATTTTTTTTTTATATTTAAGTAAATATATTGCAAATGGGTTGACTGAAAAAATTCAGTCAATAATATAATTGATTAACAATTTATTTTATTTTAAAAATTTGTTGGATAAATGCCATACCATTCGCAAGTATACACCACAATACCTAGCTACCCAATTAGTTAATGAGATAAAAAAGAAATTCACCCATTATACATACGGTGAGGGTTGTTGTGTGGCGGGTTCTTAGACCATTATTCATGCATAATATACCGCTATACTGCAATTGGATTTCTTTTAACGTATAAACTAGTGCTTGACTACAGTTCCACCCGCTAAGTGGAGATGCAATCCGCGGTGCTAAAACGCACTAGCCAATGATTGCATCCTACTCCTACTAAATATACTCGCTCAGCAGCCCAGATTTCAAACAGTCATCAATCAATCAAGACAGCAATATTGCCACACCATATTGTTACTTAAAAGGACCTGCCCTTGTAAATTGACTTATTAGAGTAACAAGCGTTTGCCAATATGACTACTTACTTAATTATATTGGAATTGATGAACCCAACATTACTAATTATACTTTCGCTCCAGGACAACTATAACACATTCATTACACAGTGTCATTCTGTAATCAATTCAAACAGTAGCCAATCCAAACAGCTTCAAAAAGACTACAGTTCTGTTCAAAGTGTGTCTCGTTCACTTAATGTGTGGACTTCATATACAGATTCATCCATTCATCATACAAACCTTCAAACAAAAAACACGACCTTCTCACCTCTGAACTTGACTTTATTTCTGGAAGAACTGATTTTGGCACTTCGAAAAACCTTAACAGCAGTGGGTCCCAATTTAAATTTTCTATATTCATGAGCATTGTTCGCGACGCGTTTGTGACGTCTGTCACATGTTTCCCTCCATTGACACCACCTGAAATTTATTTCATAATATTTTTAGTATTCTTATAAAAGTATAATCAATTAATCTACTGTAAGACAATTAATGAATTGATTATTGTGTTACAGTTGATTAATTGATTATACTTTTATACATTAGATGATAAACGAGGAGCTAGGCCACCTTATGGCAAGTGGTCAGGCGTCGAGTTGAGAGAGCTGAGAAGTCTGATTTTATTTCTCATACACAACTCAATAGAAAAATGTTAATTTGAATTTCCTAGTACCATTAGGAAATGCACACAATGGCATAACTGTATGTTTTAAATTTTAAGCATTTGGAATATTATTATAATCTTTTCAAATGCTCAATGGATCAAAATTATAACTGTTTGTGCAGTCAATAAAACCATTACTAACAAAAATACATAAAACACATTGCTTCTTTTACACATCATATAATCCTTATCATGAAGATTATATTAAACTTATCTTGTCTAAATGTAAATAAACTGAAGCTGATATAGGTATAATGCTAATTATGCTATAATTCTTGTGAAAAGTTATTAATTCCTGCAGTCATATTTATGACTGGGACTTGATAATTTTGAAAAATTTATAGTTGGCAAAGGGGAAAACACATAATGGAATGAACAGTCATCCACATTATGCAGACATTGTAATGAAAATTTGCAACATACAATACTTTAGAAACCAGAAACAAATGGAGAGAATTTGTATTAGACACAGACTGTATCTCATAAAGATATAATATTACACAATAACCCGTAATTGTCCCACAGCTGGGCTTGGGTCTCCTCTTACACTAAGAGGGCTTAAGGCCATAGTCCACGACGCTGGCCAAGTGCGGGTTGGTAGACTTCACACACCTTCGAGAACATTAAGGAGAAATCTCATCTCATCATCACGATGTTTTCCTTCACCGAAAAGCCAGTGATAATTAATTTCTAATACGCACATAATTTAGAAAATTATTGACGGGCACCGGGATCAATCGCACGACTTTCCGCTCGGGAGACCATCGTTCAAACCACTAGGCTATCACTGCTTGATATATATAATATTAGTACCAGTTAAATTCCATATGATCCAAGTATCAACAGTGCCAAAAAAACAGGTGCCTTTCTTCATAGCCTGTCTTACAGCGTCAACATTGTCTGACAGCCAACGTAATTTCACTGCACTGAAGTATGGAGACATAGGCAATCCACAAAGTGGCTGAAATTAAATATAAAGTTCAATTAACTTTGACTTAAGTATATGTTATGGCAATTAATGTAATCTGTAATTTTGTAGAGTTCCAGGGAAATATATATACAAAAATCAACAGGAAAAATGGGAATTCCATTTAATCTTACATATTTTTATGGTTTTATTTAGCTTGCTCTGTTTATTTATTGTCTCTTCCTGTGGGCCGATTGATCTGATATTTTGTACACAGATTTGGTTTTGATGACAATACAATTAAAAAGATGGCCACCGCTACAAAATGGCGGATTGCATATTTTGTCACAATTACATCAATATTCAAACTATAGGATCTCTATATCTAACTATAGGATTT
Organism: Perichares adela; assembly: GCA_018251795.1. Taxonomy (NCBI): domain Eukaryota; kingdom Metazoa; phylum Arthropoda; class Insecta; order Lepidoptera; family Hesperiidae; genus Perichares; species Perichares adela. The sequence continues at coordinate 13,339 of DWPQ01000329.1, forward strand.
GACTAGTGCATGATGAAAAATTAGAAACTAAAAACTTGAAAATACAATAAATATTTTTTTAACGTTAAAGGTTTCATAGGAAACAGAAAGATAATGTACTTAAAGCTAATAAATAATTCTGAAGAAAAAAATAAATAAATTCCTAGGGTGTTGTGTAAACTGAGTAAATATGTAAATACTAGGCCCAACGATTTTATAATTTTCTTTCTTCAGAATTATTTATTAGCTTTTAGTACATTATCTTTCTGTTTCCTATGAAACTGTTCAATGTTAAAAACATAATAATTTATTTTGAGTGTTTCTCATTAACATTTTCTAAATAGTAATCGGTAATGCTGTTAAATTTGGAATGTGTGTGATTTCAGTGTGTCTAAAGGGATTAAGCTTAATATAATGCTTAATACAGTCTAGTATGTTATAGGGTAGGGATTCCTAAACTTTAAAGATAATGGATGACCAACCAAAATTATCCATATTGTATGGAACCAAATATTGAATGATTACAAAAACATACTTTTTATTATTATAATATTTGTAACTATGGTATTACTTAAAAGGTAACAGTAAATAAATAATAATAAGTAATTTTAGTGGATCCCTAACATCTACTTTACAGAATCTGGTTCGGGAATCCCTATTGTTTATACATATTTGCTAAACTTGTGGATATTGCATAAAATTTATATTGCTACTAGCTGACCTCGCCAACGTTGTTTCGTCATATAAAAGTTGGTGTAAATAAATAGAGATTGGTTATAAAAAGGTGAAAATTGGAGATTACATGTATTTTTAGTGCCCCATCATAAAAAATTAGTCCATAAAATAAATAAAACACGTTGGGCGTGGGCCCCCTTGTGACTTAAGGGTATAAAAAATAGTTTATAACCTATTCTCAGACCTACAAACTGTACATACAAAATTTCATAAAAATCGGTCAAACCATTTTGGAGTATAGCAATTAACATTGTGACACGAGAATTGTATATACATAAATATTTTACCTGCAATAAAGTCAAGTCCCTAAAATAATGCTAATTGAAAATGATTGTTTAATTTATGTCAATAATAACTCTCACTAATTACAACAGGTTCTGCTTATTGTCCTTGAAAGCAAATTGAATGTGATTGTCGTAATTAAATAACACATTTAGCTTACTCAATTTTATTCTAAGTGGAAATATAATTGTTAAGATGTTTTACAACTGCAACATGAGAGTAATGACTGAATACAGTTGAAAATTGCATCGAAAATGAACAAAAAATTAGTTTGGTTTTTTATTCTAATATCCATGTTTCTAAATTTAAAAGCAAAGAAAAATAACAATAGTGAATTAAATATGTAGTTTATGATAACTGATATGACTGGTATATAACATATCCCCTTCATCCACTGAAACTCAAGTCTTCCTTGTGAAATGATAGCTTGAATGAAATGTCAATCTATCTATCCACACTGTCAAATATTTTCATTAAAAACTTTCATTAATTTTTTTAAATTTACAACTGAATGTTACTTTGTCAGAGTTTTTTCAAATCAGTCTTCTGTCTCATTCACTTACTTACTTTACTGAGATTTTGTAATATTTTCTATTATTTGTTTAATTTTTTTTCATTAAAACCTTCTTCCTACAATATGTTCATTATTAATATAATATATATTTTTTTATTCATTTTAGTGTAGTTGTGTGGAAGTTAAGCTCATACAAATATATCAATGATTCATTTTTATTTATATAGATAATCAATATTATGTAAACAATGCATTTCACTTTCTGAATGTTGAGCCGTCTGTGATGCCTTTCAAATATGTACTAAGAAGATTGACCATTATGTGGCCTGCCAGCTCAATTGTTGACTATTGACATAAAAAATCAAATGAAAAACCAACATGCAATGTAATAAAAATTACAACATACTACTAAGTTGTTTAATTAGCACATAGTGGTTTAAATATTGATATTCCACAATGCTAAATCTTAGTGTGAGAGGAGACCCTAGCCCAGCAATGGGAGAATTAAGGGTTGTTATGTATGTGTGTTCCATAATGACAGACCATTTTCATTCATTCCTACATGCATTTGTTTATGTGTGTTCTGATTGTTCTATTTTAGGTGAATACACGACCGCTTGATCTATTCAGTTTCGTTAATTCTTCAACCTTAAGTTGGGATATTTAAAAATATACAAACTCACCTTTAAGTAGTTCATGTTTCTGGTTTTATTTGGGACCAAATCAAGTAACTTATCTATCGTAGAGGAAGTCCTCATATCCAACCAAACTATGGCATTGTGAAGTGGTTTTCCAGTAGTCTTGTCCCACACTATTGTTGTCTCTCTTTGATTTGTAACTCCCACTGCAATTATATCCTGAAGATATAAAACTTATGATTAGTTATAAAGTAACATCTAGGTGCCACTAATAAGCAGATTTTGAGACTTCAGAGACATAACAAATAGGATACTATAATACCAAAAACTGAAGAATAAGCAAGTCATTACAATGACTGAATTAACAAACAGTAATATTATTTAAAAGGGCCATAAATATAAAATAATTGAACAAAATCAAACCTGTGGTTTTCCGCCTAGAAGAATAAGCTGTTCAACAGCCCTCTTGATACATGTAGTAACAACTTCCAATATAGCGCAAGGATCCTGTTCGACCCAGCCTTCTTGAGGAAAGTGTTGTTCTAATTCCTTCTGGTGCATAGCCACCACTTCAGTGGAATTTTCCTTGAAGATTATGAAGCGCGCACTAGACGTCCCTTCGTCTATAGCACCAACCAAGGGACCAAATTTACCGTATTCCGACATTTTCACGCGAAGCACTACTTCAAACTATAACTAACGAATGCAGCTTATCGTTGTACTTTGAACACTAATAACAGTTACAAACAAATAAACTATATCAATTATCATTCGTTAAGTCTGCTTCGTCGCATATCTACGTCGATAACAAATCTTACACAAGAGACCTTCAACACATGGCAATGTTATAATGTTCGTAGAACCGTTTGTTTCATTTGTACGTAATAGGTATTAATTATGATAACTAATATTTTTTTTGACTGTGTGAACTAAGTAGTTAAATTATTTTATTTTATCAGACCTTGACACCAGGTTCATCTATTTATTTACAAGTATTTCGCAAAATATTGCAAAAACTCGAGTCTTCAAAACTTTTCTATGTCTATAGATAACTAATACAAGTTGAAGTTGTATATAAATTACACAACTCAAAATAAATAAATAATTATCTGTAGCTAGGCTCACGGCACAGAGTACTAAGAGATATAACGGTTGACAGAGTATCTAAATGCTATAAATTCTAAAAATAATTATTTCATAGACAGTATTGTAACAATGATTGTAACATCAAATGCTCGTTTTTAGCACAGGTTTTTTGTAAGTGTGAACCGTAGATATGAACACGGTTTGCGTTAATAAAATTTAGTACTGGCATATTTTCATTATTCTAGATTTAAAAGTACCTGCACAGTTACATAAAACGTACATTAACTGTAATAATTTGTATTTGTAAAGTTCAACAATCTTTATTGGACTATTAGCATATTGTGTATATACATTAAAATTAAATTTACAAAAAGTAATAATTACAATTAAACTAAAATTAATTAAAATAAAATAAAAAAGATAAATAATTTAAATAATAAGCCGCTTCCAAATTGCTGTCGGTGGGATGAGTTCCCAGAACGCTGGCGACATTACGTCGTTGGATCGCTAAGCTAATATTTAGACAATATAAATTTAGGAAATAGAATCTAGATTTTATATGCCGTTAATTTTATATGATACGCTATGTTGAGTTTCTAGTCCGAATCATTTTTATCGAGAATGTACAGTGGAAAATAAAGATTATCTTCTTTGTTCTCTACTCCGTATGAATTCTTACAAAAATACAGACTTCATGTAAACCAATATCAACAATTTTAGTTAATGAAGTTTAAATATCAATATTGAATTGAATGAGCTCGTCTGTGCTTCATGGGGCACGTTAAACAATCAAGCTTATTAAATACTGGCTGGCCGTTTTCCCGTAAACGTGAAATATTTTTGCGATAAATAGTAGCCTATGTTCATGAGGATTAATGTCGGCTTATAGTGGCAAAATAATTTTTCCAGTCCAGTAGTTTCGGAGCTTATTCAATACAAATAAACAAACAAAAATCTAATGTTTCCTTCATAGTAGTATAGTATTAGTATAGATAATAGTCGACAGGTCTTTGAAGTGGCTTATTCATTCTCAACTTGGCTTCATATTCTCAACTCGGCTTAGTTATTATTGACCAATCTATACTGGATCCACTTGGTGAAATAGTCTCCTTGATTGAAAATTTATTACTTTATGCTTCTAATAACGTATAAAATACTAGTGGACTCCCCAATAAGTGTAAAAAAGTAGCCTATGTTCATCACGGATAATGTCGGCTTCTAATGGTAAAAGAATTTTTCAAATCGGTC
>DWPQ01000330.1:0-17813 GCA_018251795.1 Perichares adela
GATGGTTTATTATTGAAGGTTTATTTTTGTAAGATTCCAATCCGTATACTATTTGCAATTCATAATTTTGTAGGTTATTATTTATAATTTTTTTTTTCGTTACATTTCCCGCGTTTTTTTCACCCCAGTAATGATGGGAATGATGTGGACCACAGCTTGATAGTTAAAATGATGTGAGCATTAAAATGATGATGTGATATTAGCACCTAATATTGAATTCTTACTTGTAGTAGATAATTATGTGAATTAAGTTTTCAAAATATCAAATAACGACTATTTCAAAAAAAAAAAATCACTAAATAAAACTGATGGATAATTTTTTAATTCTTATTTTTTTTACTTTTTTCCATACAAAAAGTATTATTATTTATTTATTTCAGAATACAATACATTAATCTATTATATCTAATTACATCGTTCTTGTATAAGTCATTTTTTTAATCTAAAGAGTATTGGCCGAAAGTACGATGTCTAAGGCAGGAATACAAAAAAAAATATTGCTAGTGTTTGCTGTGTGCACTGCACTACATTTTTACATGATGACGACTTGACGATTTGTCTTTGTCCTGCTGCAATCCGCCATTTTGTTCGATATCGGTCTCTGACATCGGGCAAGCATTTGTACGTGGACTCGTTTTCAGTGAATTTGGTTATTACAGTTCAGTTTTAAGTTTTTAATTAAGTTATTACCAAAATTAATATCTATATTATAGTTATAGGAGGTAAGAATATTTCGGATGTAGATAAAATTGATAATATAAATTTCAAGTTTATGGCGTGGGTTATAACTCCTTTCACCTTTCACTTTATGCTTTTAGAATGCAAATGCAAGCAATGAATCAATTCGGAAACAACCGAGGGTTTGGCGGGCCACCGCAGCCTCAAAGGCAAGGTCGACGAGGCAACAATCGAGGTGGGATGCGCAATTCAAGATTTGACCATAATAATCAGAGGAACCCAAATCAGGGTCAGGGAGGTCAACGACCCAATAGTGAGGTCAGTTTACGTATTTTCTATTTTAGTAATTTAATTCTACTAAATCTAGGCACATCACATACTCATTTCGTCGTAGGAATTGCACGACATGCCCAAAATTAATACTGCTATAAATGCTTACCGCCATTTTGTTTTACCAGCAAGCTCGGCGTCCGTTTTAGACGCTTTGAATAATCGAATTACTAAGTCATGTTTGCTATACCTTATTCGGTTTTCTATAAATATATACGGTATAAGTAGTTTTAATATTTAATTATTGGTAAATATTCATGTAAAAATCATAACTTGAATTTTCTGTACTTCAGAAATATCCATGTAATTTTTTTTTTCAGTTAGATCAGTTTTTAATTTAGAAATTGTACTAGCATGCCTGCCAACGATCTCTTAGTATTTATTCACCACGCGAAAATTGTGTAAATAATAAGGAATATAAGTTTACATGATCAACATACTAAATCAAGAAAATAATCGATTTGCGCAGTTTTTCTATCAATTTATTATCCAGTGTCATTAATTTCATACCAGCTTTTGTATTTAATTATATTTATGTATTTAATTTTATTATTGTCACTTATGTTGTTACTCTGTTAAAGCCAATGCAAAAATAATGTTACCGCCTAGAATTTGAGTTCTGTGACAAAGAAAACTAATAAGCATGTTTTACACATACTAGTAACCAGTTCACCCTCCACTGATTCATTTAGTAGCAAGGTTGTAGTTAAGATTAAGTATGTTCATTAATTAAACCCTTTTTTAAACTATCAGCCAATATTCAGAAACTATTTTACAGTTGAATTTATTTCTAAATGAATTAAGCAACATTTGATATAAACATCTCTGAAATATCATGCTATGTTCTAGATTATTCTGATTTTGTGCTTTCTAATACTGATTGTGATATTTTGGATAACAAATTTTCATAGTACATATTAAATAATCAAAAGTACTGAACTGTTAAAGTATATAGTGTAATATTGCTTTTCCAAGTATTCATAAATAAATTTCAAAAGCAATATTTATTTATTGCACAGCAGCCAAAAAACAACCCTCCAGCTGAGAGTGTACCTCAACAACCACCAGTTCAACAAAAGGAGAAAGAGAAGGAAATTGTTCCACCGCAAAATGCGCCCCAACAAGCACCGCCACAGCAAAAACAACAGCACCAACCGCAACATCAGCCACAACAAAATCAACCACAACATCAAAACCAGCAACAACAGAAACCGCCACAAAATGCTCCCCCTAAGAAGGATATGCAAATACAAGAAAATGTGGACAAACCTATGGATAAACCTATGCATATGGAGCAGAAAAATATGAACCAGGGCCACTTTCAAAAGGTAATTGTAATGTAACTACTTGTCTGTTTTTTTATCTACTCGCTGTACAAAACTATATTGGATAAATATTTTATTTATAAAGGTCTCTTATTATTGAGTGGTGTAACTAACTGATCATTTATATATTTTTTAAATTTAGAACATGAATGGAAACTTTGAAGGAAGAAATAAGCAGGGAGGTAATTGGAGCCAGGGGCGTCCTGGTAATAAACAGGGTGACAACTTTAACCAGGGTCAGGGTCCAAGACAGAGCTTTGGGCCTAAATCTGGTGGTATGCAGGGTGGATCAGGCCCAGCCCGCAACCAGCAACGGGGGAATAACATGCGTGGGCCGATGCATGATGGAAAACCGGCTCAGAGAGAGGTAAAATTCTTTATACAAGTTATTTGTCTATACATGTAAAACATGTTTATAATTATTTTTTTATTTGAGTTGCTAGAGCTCTATTGTTTACACAAGTGTTTGATATTTTAGGAACAGATGTTGGCACATAAGTTGAAAGACCTTGTAGGACCACTAATAGAGTTACCACCGATTGAGCAGCCTGAATTAAAATTCAATGGAAGGGCAAGATTGTACATTGGTAATCTCACTAATGATGTAACGGAAGAAGAAATCCTCAGTCTGTTTAACCAATATGGGGAAGCTGCTGAACTGTTTCTCAATAAAGAAAAGAACTTTGGCTTCATTAAGATGGTAAGAATATTCAGTTCATTTTCAATGAATGAATGATTTGTTTATTATAATTATTTTGTCTTACAATTTTTTGCTTTTTGAACAGGATTACAGAGTAAATGCAGAGAAAGCAAAGAGAGAACTTGACGGTAAAGTAAGGAATGGCAGGTCGCTCAGAGTAAGGTTTGCACCACATAATAGTGCAGTGAGAGTAAAGAATCTTCCTCCGTTTGTGTCCAATGAGTTGCTTTACCGAGCATTTGAAATATTCGGAAAAATTGAGAGGGCATTTGTAAGGGTTGATGAGAGAGGGAAAACTTTGGGTGAAGGTGTAGTGGAATTCACTCGGAAACCAAGTGCCTTGGCAGCCATTCGTAACTGCACGGAAAAATGCTTCTTTTTGACCTCGTAAGTAGAAAATTGTACTTTTAAATATTATAATATTCTGATTGGGATATGGTTGCCTGGGAGAGATTCCTGTTTTAGTGATGAGGCCGCCAATTGTATCTAAGTTTCCTATAATATGTTGTAAACCTTTGTGTACAATAGAGATAATTGTTGTTGTTAAATAAAGTGTATAAAATATTTTCTTGATTGGGATATTATTAAAAAGTATTAACAAAACTTCTATCTTTAAGGTCCCTTCGTCCAGTGATTGTAGAAAGTTATGAGGAACCTGATGAGTTTGATGGATATCCAGAGAAGAATATACCCAAGAAGCACCCAGATTTCATGAGGGCGAGAGAGGTTTGTATACTTTATTTGTGGCAGGTTCATTTTTTAAGATATGTTTTTTTAAGATTAAGTTAATATTAATAACATTTCCCCTTTAGATTGGACCAAGATTTTCCGAAGCTGGCAGTTTTGAACACGAGTATGGCACCAGGTGGAAGCAGCTTCATGAGCTTCATAGGCAGAAAGAGGAGGCCTTGAAAAAGGAGTTGGCTGCAGAAGAGGAGAAACTTGAAGCACAAATGGAATATGCTAAGTGAGTGTTATAAATTTTCTATATCCTGACGTAAGATGGCATCTTCTGACCTCCTGCCATAATATATGCTAGGGTTAGGTGAGACATGCCATTTCTAAACAAATGTTTAATCAGGTTGTAGGCGTGCCATCAAAAATTTTGACCCTTCGATTATTGGACAAATGACGAAAATAATAAATAGTACCAATCAAGAATAAGATCTCCATTGTACCGTAATAATTTATTGTGGTCAATAAAGTTTATATAAATCAATAAATACAAATAACATAGGAAGGTGGTGATGACGTTAAAGTAACCGTGCGTTCGTTTGACGTGTAGGTACGAGCATGAGACGGAGTTGTTGCGCGAGCAGCTACGTCAGCGCGAACAGGACCGCGAGCGGCAGAAGCGCAGCTGGGAGATGGCGGAGCGCGCGGCCGACGAGCGCCGCGAGCAGGAGCGCGCGCAGCTGTTGAGACAGGAGGAGGAGCTCTCGCAGCGCATGCGGCTGCAGGACGACGAGCTGCGTCGCAGGCAACAGGAGAACACGCTCTTCGTGCAGGTAACACTTTAACTCATTGGCTATGAGACCCTTTGGACACCTAGAACATCCACCACAATGTCTTAGTATGGCTTGGTAGAGAGTTTAGTGGCCAATCAATCTGTCGCCGTTACTTCTCTTCAATGCCGAAGCACCTTTTCGAAACGGTAGTAGAAAAATATGACGTGCGTAAGTGTATTGACAATATACCCGAATTATTAAATGATTATTGAATAAGTGTCACAAGATTTTATATGACCTGTGCATCTACCATAATTTGGTGTAAATTAATTAATTTCTTCATTTTTAATTTTCCTTAAAACATGAACCAACCAACCCTGGTGCATATAGTTATCTCCGTTAATGCACTGGATAGGTTTTTAATTTTGAGTACATGGAAACTTGTATAATACCCATATTTAAATTGTATTTTATATTTTTAGATTTGACTAATGTTTTGTAATCTTTTTAGGCCCAGCGACTGAACTCCATGTTGGACCGCCAGGAGGCCGGCATGTTTGACCAACAACAGCCAATGGTAAGTTTATTTTAATGCTACATTTATTTAGTCTCAAAATTGCAAGTGCTGCTTTTCATATCTTTGTATTATTTATACTACTCAAATGCTGAAATCTAAAATATTCAGGTTCTACATAAACATGGTTAATTTATGACGCATAATAAAATATCTTCGTAAATTATTTGAATAATTATGCGGAGGGAGGCCTAACATTATATTAATAGGGCTGCCAAAATAATCTATGGAAACATTAGCAATGAGTTGTTATTACTTGTAGGTTCTAAACTTCTATGCTGTACCAATTATAAACATCTCAATACTGAAGATTACAAAAATCAGTAAATAAAATACTTATGTGTATAACAATGCGGAATTCTAATGTGATTCCACACATTAATATATTTTTTAAACTGGAAGTGCACAAAGTATGTAGTTTTACACCAGGATAATTTAAATTTAAACCTTAGAATACTAATTTAGGATAAATGACAAATTTTTAGCAACAATGATTTGTTGTCACCTTTACAGGAATTATAAATTACGACGTACTATTTACTTATGTTATCTATTGTAAATCATTTCTTATAATTGATTTATAGATAACTGTATATATCATTATTAGAAATAATGTGTCACATACTACTTAGGTACTTGATATATAGTTGAGTTTTAACATCTTTTATTAATTTAACAACTGTTTAATATAAGGAGTTCTCAAGACAGATGAGCATATGATAACAACGATCATCTCGGTATTACACTTTTTTATCTTTAACCTGCATTTAAAATTTATATGCAGGTTTACATATTGGCTTAATTAATGTAATGTCCAATGACCAAATGTTTTTAATTGCAAAGAAATATTATCACAAAGACGGGGAAACTTAGGACAGAACATCTTTAGCAATTAATTTAATGGTATTCATTTGTATGCGGGTAGGAACAATTCTGAAGTTTTTTCTGTATAAACAGCAAAAAGATATAAAATTGAATATTATGATAAGTTCTAAGGAACTCAAAAAACTTCTTCTATAGTGAAGTGACACGTAAGCCTCAGTGTGGCTTTATTTTTCTTTTTTCTAATATTTAAGTATAATTCTGAAATTATGCTTATGTATATAATTAAGTCTAGTCTATGCCGCTGAAGTGAACTGTTTAAAAAAAATATTATTGCACTAGAAATCAATTGCACATTAACATATGCTGCGAATGCTATTTTTTGCAATCATGTACTTTGATCAAAAGTACAAACAGCTGTTCCATATATTCAGTAGTTTGTGGAGCTTATCATGTAGTTTTAAGTAACTCTATAGAGGTTTACTTCTCTTTACTTGTCTTGACTCTGTGTATAGAGTGGGAAATGGATGGTTACTGTATGTTAAACATGCGTTGATATGTTCAACGGCTGGTAGTTAGTGTCAATGACCGGCCGCCAGCCGGTTTTCATAGCGAGCGCTAACGGTACAAGTTATAACAGAAGCATTACTATTATTTGAGTTTGCTGTAGATGTCCATGTGATGCTATGTTCACGGGATACAATGTTCAAAAACTCTGAAACCTGAGACGTACTTATTTTACGTGTGTAACATCGAACTGATTGACAGACAACACGAATACTATAAGCCTCTTCGGCTTCCGTAGATGGCGATACGTATGTAGTGCCTTTGATCTCATGGGCGGCGGTGATACATTTGCAATTATCCTTTACACCGATACTTATATCGCATACGATCATATAAATACCAGTACTCAATTATTTTATGATTATATAATATTGTTATTGCATGTGTTTAAGCATTCTAATTTCAGGGACAATCTAATTTTAATCGAATTATGGTTTATTTTCTCTTATTCGAATATTGAGTGGTTATGTAACCTAACGCAACATTATAAAACTCTGAAGCTTTCAGCATACGATTATAAAAAGTTTCACAGTAAAATATCATCAAAATGATTATCTCATCTCTGTGGATTATGATATACGATTCTAGTGTTGACTCTCGTCGATTGGAACTATCATCGAATCTTATTTTATTAAAAACCATTAACGTGAATGCATAATTTGGTTAGAAAAACATTGTAGCAGTACGCGCAAGAGTTGACTCAAGCTGATCAAATAAATTATACTGATATGGTCACATATTAAATGTAATAAGAATTTTCTATTTCGTAATTAATATGTTTTTAGAGGTCTGAGTGCTCTCAGAACACTACAATAGGACAATTTTTCGCCATCTCCGTTACTTGAGTAGCTGCAGCTGCAATCATGTGTGATCATGATCCCTTGTCGTTTGAATGGCATAATAGCAGAAAGTACATTATATTGTTAATTTGGTAGTATTACATTTTGTGTAATTAGGTACAAAAGTTCTTCAGATTTTACTCCAAACGTTTTACCGATAGGAGAATTTTGATAGGACATGTGGAATCCACTAAAATAAACACTTAATAGATTTTTTCTTTATTCTATGGGTAAGGATATATGTCTATACCAAAACACCTGAATTAAAATTAAAAAATATTTTTTATTGCGTAAATGAAAAAGTTGAGTTCTTGTTTTTATTGGGCGTGACTGATATTTTGTCAGGTATCAGTAGATAATTAACAAAAGGAGTCGGCTTGGCAGAGAAGATTTTCTTTTGAATTCCTTTGAATACAACAAATAATATTTGCAAAATCACGTCTTCATATTTATCATTATTTCACGACATTGTATTGTAAACAGTACACTGTAGACGACTTGTTATATTCTCTTTTATTCACACACAAAAGAAAACTGAATCATGCAGAATTTAAAATTGAAGCAAAATTATTTTTCACCGTTTGTCTGCTGGCTAGATGGTAAGTTTTGACCGCTGACTATGGAAATCGGTAACGCTTAAGGCAAAAAAAGACGCAAGGCAAATTAACCGAACCACCTTAGAAACTGGCAGATTTTTGTTGCCCGGACCTCCACAGAAGAGAGATCGTTGCCTCGTCCGTTGTTCAGCATGGTGCATCATGAGCAATTAATTTATTGTTTCCGACTCAATGGATGGCTCCTGTAATTGAAATAAATGTAACAAACGTCTAAAAAGGGTAAAATATGAAGACTGCTTCATCAAAAATGTTTCATGTTTAGTCGCGGTACATGTCGTTTAGTATTACTATTTTATAGAATAGAACTCGACCGTAATAAAATTGTGATGATTCACACACACATGTGCAGTCTGTGCACTGATAGGGCTATCTTCACTTTAGAAGTGGGCACATCGTGTGCGCGTGCGCAAGGGGGAGTCGAGATGTGGTAATCAACTCATGTGCGTATTGTAAATGTTATTTCTGATCAACGTAACATTATTAAGCTGTATAATTTGGTATATACCGATATATTGGTTATAAAAAGTGAATTGGACCACCATCTAGATTTAATCAGTGACCGGCGTCCGTACTTCACAGCAATAATAATGAACTATGACTTATTATATACGTGAATATATTATGTTAATTACTCTTCTACTATTCTTATTTATTATACACAATGAGAAAATATTGGCACGTTTTATGATTGCTTACTATAGGATGGAGGCTTCAGAGAGCAGTACGACAACATGCCGCGCGGAGGTTATGAGGACATGCCGCAGAACCGCGGTTGGGAGGGGCCGCGCCAAATGGATGATTATCCCAACAAACGTCGTCGGTTTTAGATAGAGCATAACTTGACACGCGGTGACAGTGCGTAATGTTGCGTCGCACACGACTTTATAGATCTTACGTTGCGCCTTACGATCGCTGTGTCGTTACAAGTCGTTGGTTAGGATCAAATAGGGGGCCGTTATTTTTTTATGTTAAGTGCTTGGGCATTTTAATTCATTTATTTTTAATTAGTATATGACAAACATACACAATTTGGCAAGCATAAACCCGCGTTTGCTCCAACCAATGGCTCCATGTAGTGTTAAAACGTACAAGGCTTGATATACGTGGTATTATTTAACTTTCTAAACTGTAAAATTTAGTTTCATATTTATTCACAATTTTATTGCATAATCGTTACTTTAGTATGTGGCCTTGTATATTTTTTACACTTGAAATATAGACCTAGTTGCAATTAAATTTAAATAATTATATTGAAGTTGTGTTAGAGATTAGGGCTTAGAACAATAATTTGTGACAATGATAGGTAAACACGAACCACCGTTTAATACAATTTAACTCAAACGTGTAGTATATATACCCTTTTTGGTGATTCCTTATGCTGCTCGATATCACGACGGCGAGGATGCCCTCTTAACACCAGTTGTCCCGTACAGTATTTCGCCAGCTAATCTGACCAAAAAATTTACGAACCAGTGTTGATGGCTGCTAAACATTTGTCGTGGAAACGTGTCTTGCGTGCCGGCATGAAAGTTGCGATCGTTTAAGTACTCACATAGACTGGCGGGGCATGAGTCCTCAGAAGAGATACATACCAGCGATCACCACCTACCGACAGTAATTCTTAAGTTGATAATAGGGATTCTGTGGTTTGCAGCGTCCGTTTCACATGTGGCCTGCAAACGAACTTTACATATTCAATGTCACAACATGAATGTATTGGTGTGAGGTGAATCGTCTCTTCACGCTCTTACGTTATTTCTTTTTAAATTATTTTAAGCAAAATTTATGTACTAAGGTAATTAAGCAAATTTTTAATCTGATTTGACAATCGATACGGTCGTTCAGCGTGCAATTTTTCAGGAACAATTTAAATAGCGCATGCTCTTTCTCTGAGGCGAGACATTTTGATGTCCGTAATTCCTCATATTGTAAATGCGATTAGCTAATTAAAGTGAACAATAAATACAGTGTAAATTCTATATAACAAACTTCGTTTATCGTTCGTTACTAAATAGATCTTTATCTCATTTAAACGGTTCAACTGGAAATTTCATTTCTATTATAACATTGTTCGAGATCCCGGAAGCTTACATACGGAAGGATACGGTTTACTAATTAAGATAGTATGCTTGTTCACGAGAGCAATAAATATTTCCTCATAAGAATATTTCTTAATAAAACCTTTTGGATTGACTTTTCTGCACGTGTTGGTCGTACGGATTGGGTCGTAGTATGTGCTGGTCTTAAACCTATATAAATGAAGTACGATATTTACATTTGCTTATTCCATTAGAGTTGGTAATTTCAAAATATGTAGTTTCAATGAAAAATGTATAGTATTAAATTTTGGACATAAAATTACTTAATTATTCAATTACTAAAACGTTAACTTTGAAATCGTATTTCATATCGTGAATATATACGAAAATCAGTACACGTAAATAATAGTTAAAGAAGCCCAATCGAAGTATCGAATGGTTGACAATAGACCATTTTACATTAATGCATTAAAAACCTCAGAGAGATTAATTAATTTTAATGTTGGGAATCCTTGCTTGTACTGTGCCCTTTATATAAGGTTTATTAATTAAATTGTCATCGAGGTGATGATTTCTTAAATATACAAATACAACTTTTTTTTCATCGAAAGTATTTTGCACGTAAAATAATACGCATTTTATTGTTGAAGACTATATAATTTAAATTATTTTATCTGAGAAAAAATATTCTCAACTCAAAATGTATGTTTTTTTAGGAATTTTTCGAAATAAAGAGCTATTTACAAAATACTATATTGCATATGGTTTCATGACTTTCATCAATTGGTATAAATTGTGCTTATTAATCAATTATTTTTGAATTGAATCGTTTACGTTAACACAGTGTAATATTTCCTTACACTCGTAAAAAAGATTACTCAACCTGGCGATATAACCGTAAACCGTAAATTTTATTGTTAACACTTTTTTAAAATTAAAACAGTCATTTGGTAGTTAAAATAATAGTTTTATACTAAACACCGGGATTTATTGATCGGTTTTGAGTTGAATTGCGTTTTCACTTGTTAAAAATAGTTTTCACTGAACTGTCTAACAAACTTAACAGTAGTGTTTAAGTAATTTAGGAATTATAGTTAGTATTTTATTAACCCAGTTGTCACGGGCCATACAAAATTGAATTAAGTTGAAAAAATACGATCATTTGGTGGGTTAATCCAGCTTATAAGGTCAAGGGACGGTTAAAAAAGAATAATTAACAAAGGATTATAATTAAAACGGAGCTGTAAATTGTAGTAGAAACGTTGGTGTGGTCAGTTAAAACGGTTTTCACAAATCAAAGAGGGTTTTTATTACGATTTTGACACAAAACTCATTTGTCATAAAGATTTTACTCTGTATGTTCACTTGTTGTTCATTGAAATAATCAATATTATTAATTGACTATATTATTAAATTTAAAGCCTAGTGCAGACAGTTCAGCATAGTATAATTTGTCTATAGTAAAATTTAGCAAATAGAAATAGACATTCACAGTTTTATCTTTCAGATTTTCAAGTAGGAAAATTAATAATTATTAAGTGACTTTAAATATTTTATAATGTCAATGCTAAATTCACAATTTTATTAGGTATACTGCACATTACTTTAGTCTTTCAGTTTTCTAACCATAATTATAATGATTATTATAAAAAAATACAACTTGTTTCTTATTATCATGTTGCTTGTCTTATCTCTTTCTAGTGATCATTAGTTATCTTGAGCATATTCTAAATATTGTACTGATCTTCAGAACACGTTTAGTTTATTAACATTTTTAAATACGATTAATTAGTAATGAAATTATTTGAACGATTTAGTAGATCGTGCAAACGTATGTTTAGGGAATTTAGTGTGCGAGAAGTATGCAATTATTAAACATTGCTGTTTTTATGTGGAAATCTTCTAATCTAGTTTTTAATTGATATTTAAGAGTGAAAGTATTGTGTAACGTTCAATTTCAATTATACTTTATTAATAAATAATGTGTCGCTAGTAAAATCGTATTGATTTTTTGCTAACCTCTTGTTTTCTGTAGTTTGGTTGTTTTACGATTTTTATTTAATTAACACTCGCCGTTGACTATAACATTGACCGATCCATACCATGCATGCCAGGTATAAACGTATTATTGTCATATTTTGTGAGTACAGTAAACTTGTTATTGGCAATACTGTGATATATTATCGTGGATTCGAGTATATTGGGTCACAGCATCGCCAAGTGTAAATGTAAGGCACAAACTTTGCACATTATGCACCTTTATGCATTGGATTGATCTAAGGCAACTTACAAATGATTATTATATATTCTGTGCCATCACTAACAATGATGACATGACTGCTGACCACAGACAAATAATTTTATATAAAACATGATGTATAATAATTTTAACATCATCTTTATACTAATACATTAGGGACATTATTTTTATTCAATTATGGTTTTTTAGAATTTGGTAATGTATCTACTACTTACTATAAACAGAAGTTGTGTGTGTCTGGCTGGTCAAGTGAGATATTTTTTTGGGTCAACAAAGCTAAAACAAATTAAAATTTGAAAGTGGTTTATATTCCGGTCAATTTGTTAATTAAATAGTGAAGCACTTAAAAAGTGTAGTGAGTGAAAATTTAAATGCACTGAAGTACTCCTTTTTTTGTTTTAAGTGCACCAATCCTTTGAAGGTTATCCTTTTAATACATATTAAATAGATATAATTATGTTTTAAGGGTTGTATCATATTTGCAAAGATCGTATAAATATCAAAATCTTTGTTCTTATAACATTGTTGGAAGTGATCACTCCTTACTCGCTATTCATGCTACGTGAAGCTACTGAAGTATTTTTGGTAGGGACGGTGACAGAATTTCCTTTGCAGACGTTGCTTCTCTATTGTATGGGGTGTCGGCATCAAAACGTTACTACCCGGGGCTACAGACCAAAATGTTGTTAACAGATTTACAGCGGGGATTCGGCTTGCGTCTTTGATTAGATTATTAATGACGGACTTCATTCTTTGATGAAGTACCTAAGTACTAAGTACTCCTGAGTAGCAATACTTGAGGGGCCAACTATAAATAGACCTATAGTAATATTTGAATCCTTGCCGGTCTGGGCGCTCGTCTTTGAATTAGGTTGAATGGCCACACTTGGCTCGCAAAGGCTTCGGCCCAAAGGTCACACTTTATTTGAGGCCAGACTTAGCTTTGTATGATGTATAAAGATGCATCCTATACTTGAAGTACCGCTTAGCTCTTCTGAGCATTTCTCAACTTCTTTGAAGCTAGTTTATTATATTTATTGTTGTTATACTCAACAAGTGGTTACGAAACTGGACCTCATTCGAAATGTCGACGCCTAGAATCTCAATACTCTTAAGGATATTAAGAGGAATTTTAAAAAATAACGTTTCAAGCACGACTAGTGACATTCGTTGACGAATTTCATGCCAGCAATTTTGGAGGCCCAATAAACACTACAAGGATTAACCTAATTCGGATTATTCAAAGATTTGCACAACGAATACAATACTAATGTTTGTCATTTGACACAGATAAACTACATGTATGTAAAGTACTATTTATTGTGACACTATAAACCATAATCGATGGGCGGGCGGTGTTATCGGTGTCAGCGATGTACAATTCAGTTGTTGTTGAAACTGAAATGTACGCTGATGATTCCATTGATTGTTGTTTATTATTATTGTTTCTTCACCAAGTATTAATCATTGACTATAAAAATAAATTAATACTTTTTTTATATTTTAGAATATTTATGATAGTATTCCGTGAGATTTTAAGAGATTGTTGTTGTAGGCACATTTCTGTCATCAAATACTGATTTTAAATTGAAATTGTACAGTTTGATTTATGTCGAATTTTGGCAACGATGAGACAGTCATAATTTTATGAGACATATTTTAACTCCAACATTAAATTTAACAGTTTGTGGACAGCCTGTATTAGACTTGTGAAGTAATCCTAAGTGAAAGCGACTACTAGTCTAAGTCGGCATAATATATATATAGCAACTCTCTGTTCTTTAAAAAAAATCAAAACAGGTAAGATGAATGGGAAGAATCCAGTGGTCTTAGATGAACAAGTGCTGGATCGTCAGAATTGTCTTGTGTAACACATGACTACCGAACGTATTTGCATGCTAATCTTTGACTAATTCTGGACATGACACGACATGTTGCGACTTTTACTATTTCTAACAAAGCTATTGCTTACTTATTTTTGCGATTATATTGATCTAAAATTCGAATTAAGAATTTATGTATAGCATTCATAAGTCTGAATAGACAGTATGATAACTATTCGTTTTTAATAAAAACATAACGTTTTGTTGAAAACTTCACCTTTGTTGACATATTGTTATATATTTCGTGGAGGAAATTTTACAATAAACTTATTTTAGCTTACAATCCCACCTTTGGTAAGTGGCATTAAATGTGTAGTCTGGAATGGTTACACTCACTTAGTAAAAGCGTCTTTATTCTTGACTTGAAGATATCATACATTATAATCTGACAAAAATACCGACTCGGGCAAGCTATGTAGCTGGATACCATGTAACGTGTAAGGAGTATATTCAATATTTGTTTTTTTACAGGACATTAGTTATAAGGTTATGATGGTTTAGGCGCAAAATGCTTAATTTTATAAATCTTGCAATTCTCATTACGGAAAAATTTGAAAAGCCTACCAGCTGTAAGGACAGCTGAAAGGAACTATTTCGACAAATATCTTCCTTGAATATACAAATAAAATTTTACATGCTTTATAATATCAAGGAGTAAGATATGGCAATATAATAAATAAATAAGTATTAAAATGGCAATTCACAATATTAATCCACAGAAACTTCTGTGTGATGGCTTTTACTGTGTAGTGAAAATTTTACTAAATCAAAATCAAGTCTAGATTTAGGAAGTATTCGACCGTATTTTCGGGCTTTTCTTTTATTTGAAAAATAGCAGCATATTATTTTATTACGAATCGAATAATTATCACTTGCATTGGTAAAAAGGGCAATGACATTAGGAAATCTGCATACTTGTGAGTTCTGTATAATGTTCTCGAGGGTGTGTGAAGTTTGCCAATTCACACTTGGTCAGTGTGGTGAACCCATACCCTTAAATCTTGTTAATTGTTGTTTAATTTTTAAAGGTATTTTTCCAGTATCAGGTGTTGAAATAAATTAAGGATTCTAATTAAGACCAATGATGTTTCCTTACTTCTGAAATGTTTACTTCTTATTTGATGTTTTAAATTCTGTTCTACATACAATATGGAAGTAAGATATATAGTTATTCTAAGCGATATCACTTAATGTAGTCGTTTTAATAATTTAATCAATGGCATTTATAGTGAAAATGAGAGAGAGAGAGAGACATTTTGCGCCTAAACTTATATTCATATTTCCCGAATGGATTTATCGCTTATACAAAATATATTCTACGATAAAAGAGAGCACACTTCTGAGAGAGTGCATCATCGAGTCTTCTCTGCAAATAATGTAAGTTACAATAGCACAACAGTACAAGCTTTTTACAGCTTGATCGCTGTAATGAAACAATAAAAAAAAGACGGGATAATAGCCGGTTGCTAAAAAAATAGTTGTAGGGTTTCTTTGGTTGCTTGCTGTTGCAACTGAACCCGACCAATACTAAGAATGACATCGATATCAACGTTTCCTGAACTATAGGTACGTCGTAAAATGAAGCATGGAAGTATACGATATCAAGGGTCAGCACTCGATGACTGACCGAGGCTATTTCACAATTTGTCGAAACCTTCCAATCTGCAGGTAACGTAGACCTTACGGAGGAGGTACGCTTTTGAGCACAGTACATCATTTACGGGTGAGTATCAGCAGTTAACTGCATAAGGTGACATATTGGGGCATCGGAAACGGTAGTTTTCTATATGAGGGCTGTTAATTAAATATTCTTTTTAAATTTGTTACCACAATTTGGACTGATTTTTTTGCAAATATTGTAATTTAACTTCTCGCGACAGCGTGGCGTTGTGGCTTTTTTTTATTATTCCTATCAGATTTACTAATGTGTGGGTTTTTTTCTGAATTAGCAGGATATTACCGTAGTAAGATTTTTTTTTAAGAATATTAATTTTCCGATTTCAGTATAATTACTTTTTCACAATATTAAATGGGTTTTTGTCATTGAATTTTTTTTGGCAAAATTAAATCTTGTTTTAGGAATCCCTAGAAATTTAAATACTATGGTAGTATTGAAGAGGGGGCCGGCTTCTCCGCCTTCGTTGCTGAATGCCTACCAGGCCCGTAGGCTTGTGAGTTTGTATATTTAAAAAAAAGTTTTCGTGTATCAACAACCCAGAATCGCTGCAAGCGCTGAAGTCAGCGGAATATGTATTTTTTTTTATTTTCCAAACTAACGACGTAATTTATTAAGACAGGTAATAGATAACTTAATAGATAGATATATAGACTTAATAGATTAACTTTAAAGATTATTTTATTACAGAGAAATAACACTACAAGTAAAAGTTTTTTATTTTTTTAATTTATTACGTTATAAGTATTGATTTCGTACAATATTGTTCGGATCGTTAGTATTTTTACTGGTCCTCATAGTCCCAATAAATGCACCTGGCACCAGTAAAAAGGTACCAGGGTTTCTATTGTTTTCTACCGACTTTTAATGGTAAGTAACTAAGAAACTTGGGCGTGGTAAAGTATCACATTTCCACCAACGACCATCGCACACTTTTTAAATTTATTTTTCAGGCTGGTCGACGAATTGGAGTTGCATCTAGGTGTGCTTATGTCCATTGTAGAATTAAATCATTTGATAACAGGGCATATGGTAAAAAGGCGATAAAAAGTATTAGGTTCTATTATAGTATTTCGGGACATGCATTGATGACCTTTGTTTTCGTAATATAATCTTAGCAAATTATTTTTTGTGACGTTCAACACGGCTTCTAGGTAAAGCTAGTAGAATAGTGTACATAACATACATGACAAGGTCATCGCTTCCGTCTTTAAAACTTTCAATGTGGATAGCTCTCCATTTATTTTAAATATATTTTGAGGAGCCTTTTTTCGCTTCACTTCGATCGTAAAGCAGCCTTTCGAAGCGCTAGTAGAAAAAAATATTGCGCGGATAAAAAGATGCCACAGTAATTTTAAACAATACCAAGTTGTAGACAATATCATTAATCATTACCAATTTTATGATTATGTATATTATGATTAATGCCACTATTGCATATCCTAGGTAAGTAAGTAAATTTTTATATGCTACCAAATTACAACTTTTATTAGACAAAGAAAGCGTTGCAATTCAAATTATGACCTATGTTGTTTCTAAAATATAATAGGTAGTATAAAGTAAAACGATGGAGATTCAACAATATGTTACTATTGTTGTTAATTTTTCAAATGTGTTAATACATCGATAATTTTTAATTTAATAATTTTAATTTAATTTAATATTTTTTATAGAATTTAATTTCAATACGTACTCAATTCTACGAGCGGATTATGACATATATCAGTTTCAGGTTTCATTAAAACCGTAGAAAGGTTTTTTTCTGAATGCAGATATTTGGGGAAATTTTTGATAAACGGGGAGGCTATTTATTCTCTAAAATGTCTTAATCCGCCATCTTTGTTATTATTTCAACTATCAATTCTAAACTATACATTCACAATTTTTTGTTTGAGTATTATGTTGTATAACAATTATATGACCGTAAAAATTGTATTTATAGTTTAACCTACTTTCTACTTGTATTTTATATTTTTGCTAACTCTGTAACGATCAGATTTGTTTAATACAATCACATACCATCATTTTGATCATACTGTTTAAATGGCTTTTCGTT
>DWPQ01000331.1:0-17804 GCA_018251795.1 Perichares adela
ATTCCTAGTGCGGGAGTATGAGTGTGTTAAAATTTATTATTATATTATTATTATTATTATATAGTCAACGCTAACCTTTGTTGTCTACAAACTGTAAAATTTTAAATAGGTACCAACATAAATACGGACAAATAAACATGTTTTCAATTAAAGTTTCGACTGGCATATCGGTTTCTCAATAAGGGAATCTAAACTATGTACACTTTGTTAGCGTTAACAAAATTTAAAAATATCAATGTTTGAACTTTGAAGTGACATCCATTTGTATAAAAGTTAAGCACATTTTGAAGTTTTCGACTCTCGTTGTCGCCAACTAAATGTTATCCTAGAGCATTCCAACATTGTTATCCTAGAGCTTACACCCTACTTGACTGTTTAATATCTTGTGCGTATTAATAAGCTAACTATAATGTACATACGTATGTAAAATGTATAAAAAAAATTAACAGCTATTAATTTTATAGGCAACAATTACTCACTGAACGAATCGCTCAAGAAATTAGCAAAAAATTACCTAAATTTGTCATTGCAGAATTTCATACAATGCAAATAAGGTTTTATGCGAACATACTGCAAGTCAATCTTTTTTCGCATATCTCATAAAATGAGAATTTTATTACAGACCTGATTTGCAATTTATGTGTCAATAATTTTTAAAATGCACGCGCGTAACCTCGCCGCGTTTTCCCGTTTCAAAGAAAAATTACCAGCCTTGGATATCATTCTTTCGGCCAATACGTTTTTTTTTCGGAGTGTAGTCAGATTCATATAATAGATAAAGACCACCATCAAATGCTCTACCCTCATTTCCTACCCACTTTAATATCTGTTACTTCAGTTGGCACTTGGCAGTGTTCGGATTGAGTTTCTAGCTAATGAAATCTAGTAATCTAACATTACTAAGACACTATATACGTAACAATACGCAGTCCATTTTGACCCTATGCAATAAATTTTATAATCCGGCACACATTTACGTTGAATGCCGGTCTTGAAAATGAATGAAATCTAGCAATTCCCAATAACTGTGACAGCTCGATACTTTAGAGTATCGATACTTTTCTATCGATATTTTAACGAGTACGATATTTTCGACCGATACTACTCATGAGTACAGTATCGGTACTTTTTATTCGATACCGTGTCCCTGTAAATAAGTCAGCGTGCTTTTATGTTAGGTTTTAGTTCCAAGTTACGCAGTTATCTTGTTGTTCTGTTGTCAGCTGGCAATGACTGCTCCTGACAAATGTCACATATAAATGTGACAGCAATAACTTATCTGTCTAAGTCGAAACTTGTTTGTGATGATTTGAATACTGTATGGATATGGATATCCATGCCATCTACGTTAAAGGGAATCCTATTTTAGGCGTGTGACTATGTGTTTTATTATATTAATTATCAGCTAATAACTCTTGTCTGAAATCAGTCATGGTAGTGTGCGCATTTGACACCATGTTTGTACTGCAATCCTTAATCACACTTTACCTACTATATACAACTACGTAAAGTTCGTAAATCGTTGCATCGAATTAAAATCAAATAATAATTCGATGTAACGAATTATTGAATCTTTCGAGTAAACATTTTTTGTGTGTTGAGTATTTCCAATGTCATAAGACATCATAATTTTATCTAAACCAGTGGTGGCAAATGTCAGCTCCGGAGCCGCATGAAGCTCTTTAGTCTAGAGTCCTTCTACTTCTAAAAATTTACTAGACAAGCAGATTTGGCTCCCATTTTTTTGTTGTAATGTTCATATTTGGCTCGTCGGCTAATGTTTGTCGACCACTGATCTAAACTATCTTCCCTTCATGTCCCTCTCTAACTTCTGTCTTGACTCGTATATGACGCTTATTACTATCCATAAGATAATAGATCACAATTTACGAGTCTACAAGGTCAGTTTCTACCTAGTTTAGTCAAAAACTGTCCTTGGCAGCAGCGATGAGGGTCATAAGGTCAGCCTTGTCGTCCGAGTGTCAAGAGGGCGCGGGGACGGGAGTGACGTGCGAGAGGGGCGGGGTGTTTCCCTGCTGAGACAGTTCTGCCTTGACGCGTCGCGCTATGTGTGACCGGGAGTGCTTGCGGAGATGGTCCTTGCGGTAGAACCCTGAGACATTGGGAATGCTGTTATCAATCTATAATTATACTATCGAAAAGCATATACGTCCATAATTAAGTCTATTAAACTAACTAAAAACTAAAGGTATGTTAAAATTAAATCTTGTTTGTCCTAAGATTGAATATTCTAATGTTTTCGTTGACCATGCTTAAACTGATTGCTAATTCATCCGGCCTTGATCCGTTACTTTTTAGACACGGGTTTGCTATCGATATAAATTTCTGCTGCTCTGCTCATATTACTAGAGTAATGGGAGATAACCGCTTAGGATCGAAGGATGAGTTTTTCAGCAGAGAACGTCGGCTAATGATGGAGTAAGTTACTCACGTAAATTCAAATGTCGGGATGTATTACGTGATCCTCTGCCCTAAGCAGATATTCCCCATTTGACTCTACTTCTGTCAATCCTAAATAATCTAAATTTCATAATTTTGTCATATTTGTCAAGTTACTCCGAGTAACAATGAGTGTTACCTTTCCCGCACTCGTTGCAGACGTGCCGCTTCTCGCCCGAATGGATGACGAAGTGTAGTGTGAGCTGCTCCTTGCGTTTGAACGCCTTGAGGCACACCGAACACACGTGAGGTCGCTCGGGGTTGTGAGACTGCTTGTGCCGCGTCAGGTGGTCCTTGCGCTTTAGTGCCGCGTTGCAGATGTCGCAAATATACCTGATATGATATCAACCACGTTGTGTACTTTTTTCACGTTACTGAAATATATGTATCTAGGAATTATCAATGCAGACTTAATGCTTAATGGCATTCGCTACCAGTAAACCCGTAGGAGATGGAGTACTTATTCTCACTTATCACCAAGAGTCCGGCAAATTCATTTAAACTTAATTCTTTGTACTGCATCTCCCTTGTCATCGAGAATCCGGGAAAAATTACGTTGTCCTTAATTTTTTTCACAAATAAAATGGCTGGTAGAAATTGAAAGGTCGGTCTAGAAGTAACTAAATAACAACAATTACTCGTTTATAGAAAGGCCAAGGATCTTGAGCGATTCTTATCGGTTAATAACTTTATTGAACTTGAAATCGTCGACAAGTAGAATTGTTATCCTCTAGGCTCTAGGGACCATACTCTATTAAAATAAAATTTCGACAGTTTAAGTGATGGTTTGGAAACGAGTAGACGAGTTTTCTGATATTAAGCGGTAACCACTGCCCATAGACAGCGTCAACTTAAAGGTCAAACTTCAGAATAAGCGTCACTCACGTTACCAGGCAAAGAAGAAGCGGTTCGCAAGGTATCCAAAAATGTTTGTAAACGTTATTAAAATTTACCTTCTTTCCATAGTGTGTCCGACTAGATGTTGTTCTAACAGTCCCCGCTCCGGATACGCCATATGACATTCTGGACAACAATACAGAGTGCTACCATCTGCGAAATATTAAACAGTTTCTAATGTATTAAATTATAATAACAATCAATTATCTAGAAGTATTATTGATGGTCTCCTATGTCAGTTATCTTGATAATATAATAATAATTGATCCTGTTAAATACATTATACATCCGTGAGAGAAATCTCATTAAGTTTCAGCTATCTACTGTTACTTCTTTATGACCGTATTATTATTTTAATAGACGGGGAAGTAAGAACATACCTCTAGAATACAGGCTTGTTTGTCGGGGGAGAATTAATAAGCACTGAAGTGAGAGGCAGACTGATAGTGATAGTCTTAAGTAACGCAGTCATGCTTTAATCCGTTTAAGCTACTTCTTCTATATGGCGATTATTCTTCTTAAAGCTTTTAATTGGTGCTATCGGTTTGTAGGATGACCAAAAGGTGAAGTAAATCTTACCCAATGCTGTCGTGAGTCTGATCTCGCCAGGTTTGGGACGTTCTTTCTTCTCTTTGGTGGCCTTTTTCTTCTTCTTCTTCTTGCTGTTTGTGGGGTAAGTGATGGCGTTGGGGATGTGGGGAGGGCTGGTGTTGATGTTCTGGTTCACGATGGTAGTGGTCTGTACCACCACGCTGTTCACTGTGTTTGGCTGGATCTGATGATGATGTTGGCGCTATAGCATACGGTTTAGTAAGTTTAGTAGGTTCACTTGGACCCAAGGGTGGATGGAGCCCCTAAAACAGTTACAGGACTGTAGGTGAGTAAAAACAATTGAAATTCAAATTAATCCTTGTGTGATAGTTTGATAGAAATACTCACAGCTAAAGTGTTTATTGAAGGTAGTGCGTTAGCAGCCACTGTAGCGACGATGGTAGGTTGTTCCTCGCGCTTCTCACTGACGTTAGGTGTGGAATACTTAAGGAGATGATGCAGCGGTAGGGGCAACGTGGAGAGGTAGTCCGCCACGCCGTTACCCAGCGTCTGCCAGGTGGAGCTATCACTTACGTCGCCTATACCTGTCGTAAACGGTTAACATACATTTTCACCTACTCCCCGCTTTCCATTACTAAGGGTTGGAATTCCCTATCGTGTAAGTTGTCCTTCGGGCAACAAGCACAACAGACCTGCTCATTTCTTTCTTCTCAACTACAAGAGACAATTATTTCTAATGGATAATCTCACTGAAATAGATTAGTTTCCTAGAGATAGATAGAGGATTGTCACAAATACTTCAGATTTTGCGTTTTTCTCATGACACTATTATACTGGGTGTATTTTGCTGAATCACGATGTACAACATATGTCGTGGTCCCTATGACGTATAATGGATCTGCTTCCTAGAGGTAGCTAGAAATGTGGTCACAGGGGAAGCAACGGTGTGTTCACAGAAGACCCCGGAATGTGCCATATGCTTCAGATGGATGCGGTTTTAATAGGTGTAAAATCTGCGGAAAGGTTGGGGATCTTGAGAAGATTCCTCAGTACCAAAAAAAGAAGTGTGATCAGTCACTTACTGATGAACTCAGCGGGCATAGCGTTACGCTCAGGGCGGCCCTCCTGTTTGATGACCCGCGCAAGTGCGGCCGCCTCCTTGGGCTCGTGTAACACCACCAATAGCTGCTGCGTGCCCTGCTGTAACGGCGCTGTCTGCGTCACTGTCATATACAAAACAAAACAACTGTATTGTAGACCGCATGACATGTATATCAGATTACACAATAAAAATTTATTCCAGGCTACTGATTTATTGTGATGAGAACTATGCCTTTGTAGTGGAACTCCTAACTACGTGGTTTGCATGTGAATAAAGTATAGTTTTGAAAGTTAGAACACGTTTAAAGCTATGCAACAAATATTTATAACACAAACACTAAATTTCTTTCAAAATTAGTAAACCATTCTTGGGGTTGGTCTTCACAAACTGTAATTTTTATACTTATGTTGCTTGAGAAATCTTGCTTCGGCAACCCGAATATGTAACTAAATTTCTTATAAATATAATATCTCCATAAATATATGCATTGCGAAACCTCGGTAAATAAACTTAGGTATTTAATTTTTACCTGCAAAGACTTATGACATTTTAGTTACATCTACGTCTTTCAAATTATTTATCTGCATGTATAAAAGCCGCATGTATAGGGCAGTGATAGCCTGGCGGTTGAACGTTGGTTTCCCGAACGGGAGGTCGTGCATTCTATCCTCGGCGCGCACCAATAATTTTCTAAATATTGTGCGTACTAGAAATTACTAATCACATGCTTTACGGTGAAGGAAAACATCGTGAGGAAACCTGCACACCTGAAAGTTCTCTATTACGTTCTCAAAGGTGTGTGACGTCTGCCAACCCGCACTGTGTGAGAAGAGACCCGAGCCCAGCAGTGGGACAATTATGGGTTGATATGTGTGTGTATAAAAGCCGCAAAACTATTTATATTTTCGACATATCGTACGAGTAAACATAGCAAAGAATTGCCATATACCTTGATGCTGATGCATCATAGTGGCCATGATGTCGTGGTGATGCTCCTCTCGGTACTCCCGTTTGTCTCGCTCCCGGAGTTGTACTGCCTCGGCCTGCACGTAGCTGCTCTGTCCACCATACGCGATGTTGCCCAGATTCACTGAAGATGACGCTGATATTGCTTGATACTTCACTCCCGTGTTTACTGCAACGGTTTTAATAAGTTTTGTTCAAACGAGCAAGGAATTATCAATTTCTTTATAGACATCTGCATTGGATTGAACCTAGTCTTAGTCTTCACGGTATAAAATCGTGATTTATTTCCGGCTCAGTTCTAAACTGGCTACCGGCTCAATTGTAACAATGGTTGTTTAAGGTCAGAGTCTTCCTTTATCCACTAGCACAGAAAATGATGCTACTTAGTAATAAAATGCTGATCTTCACCATGCAATATCGATGTACGAATAAGCTCATACAAGTGCCGCTTGGCTTTTGTACAACTTAAGATAGAGAAGTTTCGAGTGCACGTTTCCTCACGATGTTTTCCTTTAACCAAGCAGGGGATTGTGAATTTCTAATACGCACGAAACTTTGAAATGTTTCAGTGCGTGCAGTATACGTACGCACGCTCTCAACGTTAAAACCGCCTTAGCCGCTGCTTTGACCTCGAATAATTTATAAATTGCCTTAATTGTTAGCACGTTTGTAAGATGATTTTCTGATATGACCGAAAATTTCGATCAATTAATCAGATAAAGAAAATTGTAGACTTCTTTTACATGATATCGTGCATCACATTTTCACTGTTCAGACTACTGCCAGAGCAACTTATGTATTATTACTTATTCAATCTTCATCGTATCGTACCGTGATAACAAAAGTGAAATGGGCATTAAGATTCATGTAGTTTCTTGTGTGGTGCGAGTACAACAACAAAGTAGGTACATATATAGACATCAAAAATTACGTTTTTGTCAACACGCAAAGAAGAAAAATTCAACGAACAGTGATCAGCATCTTACTAAAACATTTCAAGTTCTAAATGTTGTTTTACTGGTCATTTTCTAACGAGTTTTCTTTACAACAAAGGTTATAGAACCTGATTTAATATCTACCTCCCTGTGATTAATTCATCTATCTTAATCGCCGCTAAGATTAAATTAAGGTCTGTAACTTTCGATATCGAGTCTCACAATTAAACACTCGTCTAATTGAATAGTGTTATCAATGAGTAACGTTATTTTCTACACATAAACAAAAACAAACCAGTATGGACGGGCGCGATGCCGGCGAGCGCGACCGGTTGGGCGGCGCTGACCACGACGAGCGCGTCCGCCGGCCGAAACCGCCCGCCCTCCACCAGCTGCACCTGGCCCTGCCCGCCGCCCTCATACCCGAACTTAGCGGCGAACTGGTGGATGGTGGGCATCGCAGCCGCCGCCGCCGACTGGAACTGCCCCAGCGGGGCGAAGTTCATCGTCGCACCTCGCGCGACCTGAAACCGCCATCGCTGTGAGCTCGCGAGAAGAGGGTGCGACGGCGAGGGACCCCCGCCATTGCCTCACCCCAGTCGTTCTTAGCGCTCTATTTTTCCCGGCCCGCTCCCACACCATCGCCCGCGAGCGCGCCGAGGGGAGCCCGGGGAAGCGCCCGCGCGCCGGCTAGGGGACGCGGTGGTATAATTACCTCGTTTCTGATGGCGTGGTGCGTTTTCTTAAGGTTTTAATGCTCGCTCGTGGGTGAAATACGCCACGCGAAGGGATGGCGGGGTGCGCGCGCAGCTGCGCAGCACGGGACGCATGCGCGGGGGTCGACCGCCCGTTTCCCTCACACGCGCTTCAGACGTTCCCTCTACATGCGTCATTCATAAGTTACCGAGGTGGAGGTGCAGTAACCTAGACGGGGATTTTCTCTGTCTGCGGAGTTTGCCCAGAAACACCTCGTAATTCCTAAGCAAGTTGAAAGAGCGATGCTTTTATATCTGCTATAATCGTTGGTCTCTATTAACATACCTAGCTATATAAGTAACACACATAATTTTTAACATTAGAAATGGATTTGTTTTCGTTAAATTTTGGCACCGCTAACCGATATTGCATTGCATTTAAATGGCCCGGACTGAAAGGGTTAAAGTCGAGTCAAATTGCCCCCTGCGGGACGTGGACTACACGTTGGGAAACACTGCTTTAGGCTATCTCAATAATAACGAGGACCCAGGTGCCGCAGTGGATCGCTGTTTGTGTGAACTGGGGTACCGACTGCTGATTTGCCACCAGACATAAAAAAATGCTTGTAATATTTTTTTATACGTCTACTTGAGAAGTGAAGAAATCGTTCATTTTCGTCCAGTTTCATCGTCCGTGAAAGAAAACATCGTGAGGAGATCAACATACAATATACTTTATTGCGCACACCATAATGAAATAATCCCAATGTTCTCGAAGATGTGTCAAACCTGCCAATACGCAATTGGCCAGCGACCTTCATATTGTGAGAAGACCTGAGCCCAGCAGTGGGACAGTTATGAATGATGGATATTTCGTGGTCAAAATATCCAATCGTGTTTTGCTCCATCATTAGTTATACTGGGTATACTGAGTGTCCGCGTGGGTACTCTCATTCAATTAAGTGGGTACTTTCAAATGAAGAGTCAATAATCTTTTACAAAGTGCGCTAAACCAAGACTACCTCGACACTTACCATTACCGTAGGATTGTAGTCAAGCAACAAAGGTTAAGTAAACAAATGTATATAATTACTAATGGACCCGGCAAACTTTGTCCTGCACGGAGAATCAGCGAAAGGACCAGAACAATGTTTTTGTAGAACAGTTTTTATATATCTTATAAAACAATGAAATTGCTGAAAAAACTAAAAAAAAATGGGGGAAAAAGTATGTCAAGTATGTCTATATAAAATTTCATTACAAAAGGTTCAGCCGGCTTGGCCGTGAGCCGTGAACCCGTCACAGACAGAGAGTAACTTTCGCAATTATAATATTATTAGGTATAGATAGCATAGATAAAAAAGCAATTTGTAAAATCAGTGGTTTTATTTTTTAATCTCATCAATAATAAATACAATTTTTCATACAAAAAAGTACACTTATAACCTCCGAGGAGGTTTATTTGTCTATTATTATGCCTTAATTTTATAATACTTCCGACTAAAAAAAATAAAAAAATATAACTCTACGATGGTTAACTAAAGTAATGAAAATTCGAACATATTAATGTTATTCAGAGGACATTATATACCTAAACTAATTTAATACGTTGACTTAAAAAGTTGATATGGTATTATTGACAAATACTTTTAGTAATTCATTTAATCGTTAAACCGTTGAGTTAAAATGTAACTTATTTCGTTTAGAACACATTGGGCTTTATTTTTATTTCTAAAAGGGCTGGCTGATTACTTTTTCTTTTACATTTACAATCAGTTTTTTTTCGGAAAAATAAAACAAAGCTGTCTGAGATTGGTTGCAAATTCTTACGTTTTCTTTCCAATTAAGTTTTGAAGTCAGTTTTCCTATTAAATTATTATGTGATGACGATGCAAAAAAAAATATATCAGCTTAAAAACACAATATACAAGCAACGACATGGAAACATTACTGTATATATAAACAGAGCACCTTAGATAATTATAATTACATTCATTAATTTATCTAATGTAAGTTACAGTTATCCGGACTAAGAAAAACTAATTTGGTTATAGTAAACCTGCACACAACTTAAATTTTTGACAAATCTTGAGGACAATAACGACTCAATTCAAAAACTGTTTATAAAACAGAATATATTTACATCAGTGGAAAGCTTAAAATGAAAAATTTGTAAAGTAAAATTTTTAATTAACATTTTATCTCCAAATGTATTCAATGATATGATCATGCAAAAAAAATTGTGCAAGTAAAAACAATTTTTAATTTACCTAAAATATTTTTTTTGTCTTAGCTCACTTTCGTTCTGACAGTGCTCTTGTTCTTTTGATAAGCATTGATAAAATCACTAAGTAATGTGTAAATTTTAAATCATACATTTGTATTGTCATAGACT
Source organism: Perichares adela (assembly GCA_018251795.1). Lineage (NCBI taxonomy): Eukaryota > Metazoa > Arthropoda > Insecta > Lepidoptera > Hesperiidae > Perichares > Perichares adela. Next base: position 10,003 of record DWPQ01000331.1, read on the forward strand.
GGACATGTGTACAAATTTTCATACAAATCGGATCGTGGGAAGTGGCTTATTTAAGTTGTAAGATTCCCTTACATATTTAGGTCCAACTGAAGTCAATCAAAGCGTGTAGAAACATACAAACCAACAGTACGCACGAGACAAGTTATTAATTGACCATAAACTGAAAACTCATTGCTAACAACGCCAAAAGCAGAAAAATTCCGGTGTTACAAAAACATCTATATACACTTAATATACAACTAGCAATTAATTGATAGTAATTACGTTTACGATACAACACTAGTACTTATAGATGAATTACTAATATTAACTTACATCTAAGTACAAAAATATAATTCAAAATCAATCTAGAGCTACGTTAAAGCTGACTTTGTTAATATCGTGTGATGAAACGTTAAAACGCAGTGTTAATCACATTATAAAACTGTTACAGAACACACCGCAAGTTACAGCGCAAACACCACGTAGAAATATTGGTAATGCAACCAGAGATATACAGTAGACAACACGTAACTTGGCAAGATTGGTTATATGCGCAGATGTCGTATTTTGGGTCACTTTGGGTATCATGTGGGATGCGGGGGACGAAACAGCATCGTTCTGAGCGCGTGATTGGTTGCTCAGCCGACCCCCTGCCCCGCACCTCGTCTACGTCCCGATCACTCCCGAATACACTTGAGCGCACATAAACGAAGCCATTTTGACAGCATGTTGTGAACAGCATGTTTGATTTGTACATACATTTTTAACTTTTCATTGTTTTGTTTTATCTATTGCAACGAATAAACTTCACTTCACATTCCTTTCCTTTTTAACGAGATTTCAAAATACCTAAATTAGGGTAGTAACTTTAAAATACTGACAAGCAACGAAAGTGACCACTTTTTTTATAATTAAGTGTACATGCACAAACTTATCTCTACTACGCCGAAACCTTGCCAAGTTACGTGCCGGGCACTTTATTAGTGGACAAGCTAGCCTAAAATGAATCCATCTAAAAAGAGACAAAAAACAGAGTGCCACTTCTCTCCCTTTTTTGCGCGTATAAGACAAAGACAAAAACGGATCTCTCATCTTGACTCTGTCTATTAGACGGACACTCACACTTACAGGCAGGTCTATGGCTTGCCTATTCTAGTATAACTAAGAATGTAATACTTATTACAAATCAACTCTGATAAAATTGATTCAAAATCATAAATCATTTAGTTCAATTCGACTTATATATTTTATATCAGTTATTGGATGCTTAAAAATGTTTTCGTAATAAGAATTTTGTTAATAGCTCTTTTTGGAATTTCCAATGTTTATATTCGCAATTTGAAAAGTTATATGGATAAGGAGCCTTTGCAATGTGCCGACTAATTTCGAGTTGGGTCACTTTTGCTCCAAACATGTACAATGTGAATACTTTTCTTCTTGTTTGCGAATAATATTTTGAGTGGATTAAACTTCACTGAGCCATAAGCTTATGAATATTACATTCAGAAAAAAAAATCTTTTAAAACTCGTCTTGTAACGATGGGCACGATTAATTTAATTTTGTTAACTGATGTTAAAAGTTGATTTTTCAATCGTTAGATAAAGTGTTATCGGCAAGTATAATACTAAAAACAAAAGATTATAATCTTTATTATAAAGTGCATTAATGAATGGCATTATTTATTCCGCCGTATAATACTTTATTGTACTATTATTTTTTCTGTGACAACTAAGAAACCAACCCATAGACGCATGGTCGTGGCTAAACAATTGAATACTTGATAGCAAACTTCGTCACATTTCGATAAACCGTAGACTTAGAGACGTAAATGGATTTTTTTAAATAATTTCGACGTCTGGAATTAGGTGGAATTTAAATTTATGTGTATGGTGATAGGTGGGTATAACGCTAATAATTAATTAAACTGGTGTAAAAACTAAAATATGTGACGAAAATACTTAAGAGAACATATTTATAATATAAAAAATTATAGTGATGTTTACACTCAACATACGTGGTGTGTAACCAAGCTATCATATTAACTTATAAAGCATTCTATCACCTGTGCGTTGGTTATTAAATCATAACTGTGCCTCACAACTCACAATGTAGCATTTTGTTAACGATAACGCAACTTGATAACAAATCAATGACTTATTACTCTGTACACGTGACAAATCAATGATGCATTACTCTGTACAAGTCAAAAGTCAGTGATATATTTATTCTGTACGAGTATCAAATCAATGACATTACTCTGTACAGATTGACGTTTGCAATTTTTTTCTGTAACAAAATGTACATCTAGGCAAGACAATCTTTGATGGCGAACAGACAAAAAAAACCGCTACATCTATCACAAAATATCGATTTTTCGGATATTAATTGTAATATCGCAGTTCATTTCATTGTGTATCAAAATAAATAAGGAAATGGTATAAATATCACAGCAAAGATATTTACATTGTTCTTGTAGAAAGTTATTAAGCGATAGTTATGTTAATTCTACTTTATCGTTACAATTAACTAAGTAGTACATACATTAATTCAATTTAGACAACTGTTTAATTCTAATTTAATTATCTTTAAGGCAAACTAGATCTTACCAACAATAATATACATTGTAAAGTTACTTAAATTTTCAAAAAACGACCTACAATCTATCACTACACAATACGTACTAAGATATTCGTGCATTTTATTGCTTTTACTCGACATTTGCTCAGGACGGCTTTGTTAAGTCAAAACTTTATTACGACTTACGTCACATTCTTATTTTTTTTTACAAGTGAACATCAAGCTTCAATACGCTTCTCTATCTTCAGAAGTGTCAACGTTAGAGAAGCATATTTTTATGCTGATGAAAATCATTATTAAGATGTTGTTCTGCCATATATTTTTGTCTGATTCTTGATAAACAAACAACAGAAAAACATAACACACTAAACTTGTCCGAATGACCGTCATGTTTCATGATTCAAACTTCCTTTGCGCGATCGAATTATTTAGAACGATAGCTTCACGCGATTCAAGCACTCAATTCTATTTGCTGAATCAACTATTTAAATGAGCATACTATATTCTTCGTATCATTCAAATATTTAACAACTTTGTGCGTTATTCGATAACTTAAATCATATTCTTCCAATCAATTGGTTGAAGGAAATGCGCAAGTCATTGCCTTCATTAAAAATAAATCGCTGCCTTGTCGCGACTATTTTAATCAAAACTTTGCGCCAATGAATCATGTTAATCACACAGATCTAATATTTAATACTTGCTTTGCATGATTCAACTGCATATAAAACCTCCTTTACACGATTCAAGGGGTTCCCTGTAATTAAAATTCATCCTTCGGACGCCTCTAATATTTTAAAAATTCAAGTAAAATAAAATAAGCGCGATATGGCAAAATGTGCTCGCGGGTAAATAGAATGTCATGGCGGAATCATCTTTGACCAATATTTCAACATAAACAGTCACAACAATTCGTACTTCGCTTCTCACTAACACGGACATCGTTCTCTCAAAATGTCTAGTATGCCCTGAAGTTGTCCTTCATCCCGTTCCAAATATTTCTATCAGTGAAAACGTTTAATACTTCATGTATATTATACTGTGTCTAGCTGTAAGTTTTCCTTCGAAATAAAAATAAAATATAATTCGGTGTTGCAACGCGACTCGTGTCGGAGTACGTATAACCTGGCGAGAACTCTAATATTTTGGAAAATACTCCCATCAGTCTATACTTTAGATCCATATACTTACTGCACAATCTCGAAAAAATCCTCAATTAGCAACACATGATTTTAAAATCCATACAACTACTATACAATGTATGATTGTACTATAAAATTACAATAAAATTTTAACCATCCTATTAAATTTCCTATATAACTGGCAGTGGTTGTATAATTGAACCCAGTTGCTGTTATTTACAAACATGATATGTACTTATGTAAATTGATGCGTCAAGGAAATATTAGAGAGATTCAGATTGATTCAAACTTTTATATATACTCTGCACAACTCCATAGACTATTCTGCTTTCGCTCATTTAAAAACATAATTCTTTGAAACACAAAATTCAAATTTGGAACGAATACTTATCGATACATTTATTATATCTATAATATTCGGTATCTATAATATTATGTATTTGATTTTTAAATCAATAAAAGCAAGGAGTCACGATTTAATGTTTAGGAGTATAGTAAAAAGTTCGAACCTATTCAATTGATACTTAATCAACATTTTTAATTTATTTACGTTGTAATTTGTCATGATCGAACGTCGGAGCATCCACTGCTCTGCATCACATAAATGAATTTACACTATTATAGAGTACAGTATATACTACCTGCGATACCGAACATGTTATAATAATAACATGTTTTACAATACGCTTTGCGCGATTCATTCAATCAAATGACATCCTTCGCATGATTCAAATATATTAATTAATTGGTTTTGCGCGATTCAATCATGCGAATCAATCAGGTAAATCACATTCTTCGAGCAAATTGAAAAAATTATAAAACGATACTTCCTCGCATCAATTATAAACTTTCGCGTCTCAAATGTTTACAACAAATTTGCGCTTCAACTATCTAAATCACTGCCAACAGGCGGCTCAAAACATGTTATAATCATACCATGATGGCACAACGTAATAAAAATGTTCCGAAACACACACAAGGACATATTGACATGTTACACTAACTACATATAAATACAACTAGAGGGTGATTTGTGATGTTTACATATGTACAGTCCGTACCGCTATCAACATATGTTGCAACGATTGTTGATGTTTGTTAAGGATATGTGCAGTCTTCTGTCACTGTCCCACATTACTCCTTCATTATCTCGACTTCTCTTGTCATCTAAAACAAACGAAAATACGATATAAAAATCGGTGCGTAGACAATTTATTTTAACTTTAACGGGTGCTTACTTCAAATAACGTTATCAAAGGTTACCGATATTTCGGACTAGTGCCATGAATCAAAGGAAGAAAACAATAGTATGCACAATGATGAGTACTCATTTTAGTTAAAATGCTTAGTATAACAAACGTGAGTATCCATTTTAATTAAAATGCTAAGTACATACATATTTACAAAATCGTAAAACACTATAAATCATATGTATATTTTGTTAGCTGTATCAGAACAAGAATACTTTCGATTTTAGTCGAATATATTTTTGCCAGATATATTGTGACAGTTACTAAGAGTCTCTAGAAATAATTATCTGTTTGATTAAATTAATTTTCTTTTTTAAATTGATGTCGTAGTATCAAGTCCAACTATCCGAACACAAACACGACAGTCCGAGTATCCGAACATAGTCATGCTCTGATGTGTACGAGCTATTCTATACAATATAATATTATAAAAAGGAAAGGTTTGTTTTTATTTGTACTGAATAGACTCCGAAACTAATGAGCCGATTTGAAAAATTCTTTTACCATTAGAAACCGATATTATCCGTGATGAATAGGAATAATATAGACTTTTTTTTACACTTATACGGGAGTGATCTAGTATAATATAAGATTGTATGTGACACTTACGCGAAGGGTCACGAGTGATGCGCCAGGAGCGCGTCGAGCTGCGCCTGCGCCTCTCCTGCGGTTACTTCTGACTGCGCTTGTGCCTGGAAAATAAATTGCTTTTAATTAAACCCTCATGTTTTGACTTTTCATGACTACTACCTAGCTCTTTAACTTTGACTTTAACACACATATCCTGTCCTCATTAATTTTTCCGCTTCCGTATCAGAACCATTACCCTTCTACTGACTATTTTGTGTTGATTACAATTCATTATTCCATTATGTACACTGCTACCCTGTTTCTTTCTTTTAATTTCTTCTCATTTTCCAAGCAATGGTAAGCAATAAGGCCGCCAATTGTATCTCAGTGTCCTATAATATGTTGTAAACCTTTGATTGTGAACAAATAAGATAATTGTTGTTATTGTATATTTTTTGATTTGTATAGATAGATAGAAGATAGATTGTATACCTTCGCAGGCTTGAACAATCTACAAACGTCCAGCCACGTGATTCATTATTTGGAATAACTTTTTTATTTATGAAACGTTTTACATAAAACAAACACTAAATATTAAGTAGAGCTTACCACAATATATCAGTTAAAACCGCATCTAAATATATCTGGCCAGGCGTGAGCAACCTTCAAATGTCCAGCCACGGGATTCATTTAATTGGCATAACTTTTTTATTTATGAACCGATTTACATGAAACAAACTCTAAATGTTGAGTAGAACTTACCACAATATATCAGTTAAAACCGCATCTAAATATACCTGTGCAGGCGTGAGCAACCTTCAAATGTCCAGCCACGGGATTCATTAAATTGCCATAATTTTTTAATTTATGAACCTATTTACATAAAAAAACACTAAATGCTATGTGGAACTTACCACAATATTTTAGTGAAGACCGCATCTAAATCGGTTAAGCTGAGATTAACGTGCACAAACGCACAGACAAACAGATTTGTTTTTTAAAACCATTGTTTTGGGTTCTATTGCGTTGATAAAGGTCCTAATTATTTAAATTAAAAAAAAATGTCATATATCTTCAATGTACAGAAAACGATCGGTTACAATTCTTTTATATGTATGTATAGATAGATTAATGAAACAACTTCAGATGACTTTTCGGACAATGTCAATCACCTTTGTTTATTTCAAATTTCAATTTAAGATCTAAAAATGTATGTATTTCTTTAATTATCTTTTAATTGTAAATGTTATTGTATACCGTTTTGTAAATGTTCATCATTTAATTAACATTTACATAGTATTATACTAAATGGTCGCCAGAGCAGTTTGTATGTAAAAGTATAGTTGTTAATTTCCGTCTATATAAGCATGGATAGCTTATCGGTTGATTTCTGCATGCAAGACTCGAGTTCGAATCCTAAATGCATCTCTAATTAATCAATTTAGTGGATATTATAAATTCATTATGACCACAAATTCCGTTGGTCGCTGGGTTTCTATACCACCCGCTTTAAACCTGAATGTACTCATTCATAATGGTAGATTTTATTACCTAAATGACTATATAACATTATAACTAATATTAATACAATATTAAAAACTAAAATAAAAAGTAAATAATATATATAATATACAGAAATATTTACAAAAAAATATATCTGTCAGTGTCAGTGTCGGAGACCCAATATTAGGCAGGTCTTGGGCTTTCTTCTTGCAGGCAATGCCTCAGTGATACCTTTGACGTTGCTAATGACTCCTATAATTAAATAATTCCGTGGGCTAGTTTTTCAGCTGTCGTAAAGAATACCGTTGTTATTTCACCAAGTGCCCTCACAAATAGCATAGAACGTCGTTGCCTCGTTCATTGACCAGACGGAAATAAAAAGGACTCATATTTTTGATAAATTTATTCTGTTACATTATTTTATTCATATAAAGATTGAATCGGACAGATGATTGAATATGTAACGTCGTGTTATTCCATATTTGATGTTATTTGTAAGGGATATTCTTATATGACTTTCTTGGATACTTGTAGGTAGAAATCCTCTTAACATCAACAAACACTACCAAATAAATCAACAGACAAATATATAGAGGTATTATATTTAAATGTGATATTTTCGGTTATGATTTCTGACTGGAAAAGTTTCTTTAACTCAAGCTTAAGTCGTTTTTTAAACGGTTTTATTTAGCTTGCCCTGTTTATTTATTTGTTTATTTATTTATTTATTTATTTGGGTCAAATCTAGCGATTGAAATTTAACCCTCTTCCTGTAGT
>DWPQ01000332.1:0-17761 GCA_018251795.1 Perichares adela
TAACATAAAATCTGAATTTACAGATGAAACTTAAACTTAAAAATGGCTGCCCTAAAAAATGATCATTTTCGATTTGTTAAGTTATTCACGCCTGGTACGGATTTCTTCCGATGCAGTTACTATTTTTCTTTCTTATTGGTTTATTATGGCACTTGCAATTTTTTATTACATAGATTGCACTATTTATTTGAGTTGTGCTTGTTTTTTTGTTATGTATTGCGTAATATATGTTGATTAGGCTACAACCGTTTGTTTGTAATATAAAGGCTGTGTTAAGAGCTAATTCCTTATTTTTTCCATTACTAGCAAACATGCTTAAGCGTCTCATGTTTCAGAAATATCAAACAATACCACAGTTCAATTACACAAATTACAATATATTATATTTTATTGTTATAATACAACATATATTGTACTATAAAATAGTCTAAAGCTGAAGGCTTTACCGACTGTCTGGTTACCGAGGATGGATATAAACTATTTAATTTAACGCCACCACCCATAGAAGCCGAGCATTAACAACAAATGTTACCAAAAGTAAAATTAAATTAAACGATGCTGCGTCGCGCCACGCGTTTAGCGACCCTACGATAGAAAAAACGTACAGCCATGATATGTTAAACTATGCGTGCGAAGTCGGGGCGGTATGCTAGTGAAACTATAACGCTCTGCGAACCGCTCAGCTTCACAATCTGCGATGCATCTAACAATAATTACCATATACTATGCCATTTAAAAATGAAGAATATTCGGATTCATTAACAAAATTTTCACCAACCACTGCGATGAATTTAACATAAATTATGTCATTGAAGTATGATTGTAATAATTGAGATTAAATTGAAGTTTAATTATACCGATATTTCGACCACTAGTGACACATGCAATAAGGTTATGGCGAGACAGGTGTCGTGGACAACCTTTTGACAGGTGACACTAATGACAGACGGGCCGGTCAACCTGTCGCCAAGTTCATTTTACTTTATGAAACGAAACTTAGATAATTTTGTTTTATTTCATTATTATTTATTAGAAGAAGAGAGTGAATAGGCTTTTACTAAGGTAGTGCGCTTCACTATCTATGACTTCATCACCGCCTATTATAGGGTGGGATCGTAGTCAAGCACTAACTTATCCAAAAATAAAATAAAAAAACTTAGTTTATAAAGAAATTAAAAGCAAATTATTAATATTTTTTACCATTACTAAACGTTAGACGGACCACCTGACGGTAGGTTAACACCGCCGCCTATAGTTCGCGACATGAACAGTGTTACCAATATATTACCAATCAATGTAGTCAGTATAGATAATTTGAATTTAAATATGCACGTTTCATCTTTCAGGAGGTAGCGCGGCGCCTGATACGCCTAACTCAAACTTGCCACAAATGATTGGATATGAACAGCTCCGTGGAAGCTCAAGTTATTCTAGTACATAAAATTCACAGTACACTCGCGAACATACTACACCAGACTCTGTTGGTCGATGTGTTTGACTAGCTAACCAAATATAATTTGTCCAATAACAAAAATGTGTAACAATAACAACCTTGGCTTAATACGGATGTAACAAATCTGATACATATATTTCTCGTTATGATAGTTAAATTCGAAATAGAATAAATGTTGTTCCAAAGTTCTTTTCGTGTTATGAAAGCGTTAATAATATTATTATGTCATTACTCAGGACGTTAGACATTGCCCACTTAGAATATATGTGTTTATTTATTAACTTGTATTTAACTATTTATTTAGTAAAAATATATTCATTCTTTATACTTGTTACATTACGTTTTGTAATGTTACTTAAATGTTGTTAAAAACGATAGAAGTAAATATTTATTAGAGGCATTCTGTGGAAGAGTTTATTTATTTTATTAGTACGACTTAGTATGTTTTGTTACCAATGACGACATTCGAAAATATCAAAATAAATGCAGTGACATTAGTTATTTATTTATGCTTTATTGATCCAACACAATGTGTTACAAAAGGCGGACTTATTGCTAAATAGCATTCTCTTACAATCAACCTTATCGATTTGTTACTTGTCATCGGCTTATGAATCTTTCGAATTTCGTCATTGCTGACAAAATGTTAGATTGTTCAGATGCCTTCGTAAATAGTAATATTATTATCGTTTTCGTCTTCGTAGATAGTCATAGTATTAACCCTCGGGAGGTATAACAGGTTGAAAGCGTAAATGATGAAGAGATTGCAAATGCTCATATAAATATTTGTTTACCGAGTGTGCTTGTGAACAAGTCACAGTAATATTTGATCAAATATACAAAAAAAAACTAATACTTAGTTTATTGTATAGTAAATTAATGTTGCAATATTTTGGTGTCGATTCGACTCGAAGTTAGTAGATAAGTATGTTATTATTACACTGCCAAAACAAGCACCTTGTTTTATAAACTTCACTGTCACCTTTAGGCATATAGAGATTAAATTATTATGGAGTTATTATAATAATATGTATGTATACAGTCTTGTTCGACGTACCTTTTATAGACTTGTTATTTAAGTAAAACTCATACATTTCTATATGTAAATTTAGATTAGAAATATTCGAGTTAATTGCATAATAATGGTACTCTCAATGTTGGCTTGTTGTAACCTTGGTTGAATTGTAGAAGAGTCTTTTAAGAGTCTATTTGCATAGAAACTTTTTGTGTTTCATAATTAACACTTAAGGATATATTATAGTAGTATTGAAGAGAAAATATTAAACTATCTTACGGAAATCTTAGAACACTTAACTTGGTTAAGATAATGATGTAGATAGTAACGCCTGATTTTTTGTTATTTATACACACACTCCGTCGGTTAAACTTAAATAGCTTTAGGTTAACTTAATAGCCAGTTTGAATTTTTACTTTAAATAACTTTTTACTTTAATTACGCTAATCTTACAGTAATACGCAGTGTTCACTTCATGTTGGTATTAATTCTGTCATGGGCGAGCAAAATGTACTGTGAATTTTTTTATAATGGCTGTCATACGTGATTTGATGATTTTTTAGTAAGATACATTGTTGTTTTTATGTATAAGTTGGCTGATGTGATGTTTCGCAGTTAGATTTTATTAAATATTGTGTTGTATTGTACAGTACTTATTGATTTCGTGAGTGTCAAGCTTGAAGAGAATATGATTGGAGTGTAACAATGGGAAATTATCATTTATAACGGAAGTGACTGAATTAAGAAATTATTTTGAAAATAGCACTTTATATTCTAAAGTTGAGTTAAATTAGGCTTCCACGCCAGTTAATAACACGCGTTTTTAAGACAGCAATTTTAAGTAGTCGATGTCGTTTTCAAAATATGTTGATAGATTCCAATGATAAATTTTTAGTTGACGTAATTTATTAGTAATTGACGTTTTAAGTTGCGTGCGCATGCGATGTTATTTCTGTAGCTGTTTAAAGTTTTATCTTTTTAGATATATAAAAACAACCCAGCGACACTATGGATTACATATTACATTACATTTCATATGTATCACATACGTTTTAATTTAAAACAGATGTTGAAAAACAAAAATATTCGATATATTTTTACTGTTTTATTTTAGTGTTTTGATTATGATATTTTTGTCTTATGTACCTACGTATTTATTTAATATATAAATATAATATAAATGTATACTGTAGTTCCATATGCCCTCTAAATGTTTAGGTGTAAGTAGGATGTCTTATTTTGATGTTGTTGGTAGATGTTCTGTGTAAATATCAAATCCTATATTAGTTAGTAATTTATGGCTAACGCTTAGACAATTTGCCTCCTTTTGATTATAATATTACAACTATTGAAGTGAACAGGTCGATTAGTAATATAACTTCGTGTAATGAAATCTTAAGTAATTTTATTGGCCCCGGTTGATGGAAATTCGATTTATCGGAATGGTTCGTAACCTAAAATTTATATATGGCAGTCAAGATTGGATTTGTCTGCTTTATATTCATAAAATTTCATAGGATAGCAACAGGATTAAAGTAATTTAATCCATTACTAATCTTAATTCGAAGAACAATAGTTTTATTTCGAAAGTAAAAAATTATATAAAAAAATAAGTCATATCTTTCAATTCACTGAATGTTATTGTTTTAACATAATCAAAGTTTGTCAGCCTTAGTCACAGATTTTAGTAACCAAAAATAGTTTGAAATACATAAAACAACCTAACGTGGTATTTTAACTCCGTGAATATTCGGAATTTGAGTGATTAATGAAAGATTTAACACGAACAAAACTAATTGGATGGGTTACCTACTCTGTTTACAATACTTTTTTTTTATTAGGGTTGTATAACAACAATTATTGTTGGTGAATACTCGCATCAAAATTAATTTAAAATATTTATAAATTTAGCGAATGACTTAGAATAATTTTACACGGACTCATCTCCCTGTTGTATTGTATCGCTCGGTCGATAGGATCCAATGGGAATTCGATGGGAAGTCGTGGGAATTTATTTAAGTTCTGTTAATATTGTTACTAAATATATTGTTAATGTTACTTTGGTTTTTATAAACAAGACTAATCTTTGTCATGTAAGTTTTTTTCCGATTTGTTCAAACTGAAATATAAAAAGGACTACGATAAGGTTTCCTTCGTGTTCGAATCGAGAAAAAAATCGAAACCATAATATTGCATTTTCGCATTAAAACCTGGCCTGGAGCATTAAACTATGTCCACTGTATTCGACGAAACGACCACGTATGACGAAAATCGAAATTTTTAAAATTAATGTGTAATGTCGTTTTCGAATTTCGCCAATGCGAAACAAACTATTACATTGTCTAAACGCTCTGTATTTATTATTACAATTTTAATACTTTTATCATTCTATAGCCAATATAAGAGATGTATATGGATGGGGAGGTATAGTAAGCAATTTCTATTAATATTTATTCCACGTGAATAATATATTTTATAGTTGCTGAAAATTTCCTTTAGACTTTGTAGCAATAAAAAAGCACTTAATATTGTGATTTTAGCAAATAAAATGTATACTGTTTAGAAGTTCATAACTCTAAGCATATATCCATTTTATTTTGCTGTTGAGATTTAATGGGCTTAGAGTAATGTTTGAATATTGTTGTCTTTTCGAACAATTTCCTGGGCAATTAGATTATTTTTTGTAAAATAATGTATATACGGTAGCGCTATTGGTGCATACAATTCACTTATAACAAAGTAAATAATACTTAATAAAAGTACTTAATATCGTTAGTTTCACAATGACAAGAATATGAGCTTAATGGTTTTCCTTGTCGTTAGAATACGTCCTCTGTCTTAATATGAAATAATAATACATTTTTATGCGAGCGTTGTCATCGTGTAAATTTCTTTAGGACGGTATACATAATTATATTTTAGCACCCTCCCAGAGTTAACTGAAATGTTCGGAGTGTCGAAGAGCCAGTGATCTTTGTGGTCCATCTTGGTTGGTACCGCGTCAGTGATGTCTATGGTATTGTGGACGACTATGGGCAGCGGTAGCTTATTATGTAACCCATCGGCACGTTTACAGACTTTATAATAAGTAATAATAATTGAGCTACAGAATAAAAGCAATAGCTCTTTGGCGAGCTATATTTTTGTTATGTCAATACTCTATAAACAAGCAGTCGGGCAACATCTATGGTATCAAACCATAGAGTATAGCCTAACCTGCTTTAAGTAACCTACAATAGTATAATGACTATGCACCACAAATCACCGGCGGTTGCCAACCAAAAAATAAGCGTAAGATTCCCATAATACTGTCTTTTCTGGAACCGAAATACGTTAAAACTTCACGGTTGAGCCTTGAAATTTGTGTAATGTATAATATTTTTTGTTATATACGTTTTCTTACCTAAAGTTTGTTGTAAAAATGCCGATACATTTTCTAACATAATAATAAAAAAGGAATTAGCTTTGAATAACAGTCAATGCTGTTTACTTAATGTTACCATTTAATATTATATATCCTTGTCTACTGTTAAGTTATTGCATTACTTGTTGGGTTCGCTATTAGAATTTGATAGTCCACGAGATTTACTATATATTTTATTTTTGTATATTTTTTTTTCAAAGCTACGGCCAGAAATTATTTTTTAAGTTACTACTTTGGTCCTGTTTAGTAGTTAAATTAGTGAATTTAGAAGCCACGCAATATTCAGAGCGTTAAATATCTAATATTGGCAATAAAATCGCGAACAAAAAGAAAAGATTTATATTAACGTACTTGTATAATTATTGTCTATTAGGAGTACTTTAGGTGTCTTATATTCATATCTCAGAAGTATATTGTGATTCATTAACTCCAATAATATACATATATTTATAAATTTCGCACACTATGATCAAATGAAAAATCTTGAGATACGTTTATAGTAATAACTTATAGTCCAGTTAGATAAGTTAGTTGTTACTGTGAGTTGTATTGATATTGTTTCCATAACGTTATGCTAACTGTTTTGAGTTATTACTTTATTTGTATGGCCAATGGCCGGTCTCAATATAGTGGTCATTGTGAGCTTGTTAAGTCTGAGGCATTCCTATTTATGATACAGATTTGTCTGTAGTTTCGAGGGTGCCAGGTGATTATTTATTATTAAAATTTAAGACACTGTTTTAGTAATTAGTTTTATCTGAATATAATAAGAAATGTGTTTAATTTTTCACATGTTTCGTTGATTCGACAGCGTTAGCAAACTGATTTAGAAAAGAAATAAAAATTACCAGCAAATAAGTGTTTTGTTATTATGTACATATTAGGTATCTTTTAAGTGATTGTAATAAAGATACCTTACAGTGATGAGTGTTTTAATAAAATATAATTGTTCCAATTGTTTTACTAATTGTTAGTATGATTCATATAATTAATTCTGAATTATGAAAAAACATAGAGACAAAGTTGATCGTAGACGAATTTCATATTTACCCTGCCCTGATTTCACAAATTACGGTTTAATTGGATTACGATGATCAGTTTTGACAGATTTGATACCCTGTTAAATATTTAAGACCAATAGTGTTACGATGACACATCGAATTGCCTCGCAGTTAGCAAATAATTGTTAGATTTTCGTAGCCAACGCTGATAATTTAATTACGAATATAATTTAAGCGAGGTTAACTTTCATCAGATTATTCCATCAGATAAAAATGGCAATGCTAATGCAATTTAAATAGACTAAAACTGGAATTCTAATATCGTTAAATTTTACTTGGTCTGCAGAATTCTAATTCTGCAGGGCTCTAGCCCTGGATCACTTTCGGTAACTATGTACAGCCATAAGCGAACCCCCGCTTCTTGACTTGCAACGTGTTCAGTCGTCAATTCCTTCGGTGTTAAAGATTGTCTATGAGCGGCCGTAAACATTTGTCATAGGTGGATATACTGTGTGTGTCGGCTAATAATATAAAACATGGAAATAAGAAAATAACATTGCGTTTCACGCCTATAACAATTAAGTATACTACTGCATCTAATATGTTGTAGGCGACATGAACACTTAATTAATGAATGAAATTTATTTATTCGAAGTAGGTTTTAACACTTCCAAAGTCAATTTACGACATCGCTTCTGTAAATCCCTACGATGAGTAGGCCCTAGCAGAAGAAGCGGCGAGAAATTGCCAGGGAGTATATTTTCCTACCCACAGTTACAGAGAACACTAATCGAGTAATAATAATAAGAGTGTTTTTGTCAGTTGCTGCGACATACTAAGTACTAATTGGTAGATTCTCACATATGGCAAAAGGAGTATAAGACGCTCCCCGACGCGGTGGACCGACGACTTGAGGAAAACAGCGGGTATCCGCTGGTTTCAGAAGGCCCAGGACCGATCGGAGTGGCGCCAGTTAGGGGAGGCTTATGTCCAACCGTGGACGTCTAAATGCTGATGGATGGATGAATGGATGACATTATGCTCCGAAGCGATAAAGGCTGTCGTCTGTGGCAGTTATTAAAGATTCTTTCCAATACAATTTTTATTTGTACATACTCGAGTTCAAAAAATTTATTTTACCTACCTAAGTACATTTTAAAACGACAACATTGATTTTTGTAAATAATACTAACTAAAAAGTTCAATAGGTAGGTAATTTTGATACCACATTTTAATCTCATCAGATGTCTTTCTTTTATTACATAAATATTATTTTTTATTATTTTATTGCGAAAGTAACTCTGTCTGTCTTTCTGTAACGTGATCACGGTCAAACTTCTGAACCGATTATGATGAAATTTCATATGGAGATACTTGAAGGTTTTGAGGTGAAAATTGGCTACTTTTCCCCATATCTTAGTTTTTTTCCAGTTTTTTTGTTTTCGGCAGGAAAACGTCTGCCGGATCTACTAGTAGCTTAGAAAAGTACTTAAGGCATACCAACTAGGTAACATTGTTTCCGCGTATGTTACCAAGCATACAGCGGAAGGATCTACCAGGCTCAATAAGTTACCACCACTATTGAGTGGTAAGCGTGGGGTACGAGCCGCGCAGTTGGTGTGACAATGTGGCGGTGGTCGGTACTGTGCCTGTTTTTGCTGGTGTCGGTGGGCTGTGCCATCGACTTCAGAGTGCTCGGTGAACAGAGATACCATGATAAATCGCAGGTAAGAATAACTGATCCGTTATTGATTGCAGTGACAATATCGCACTAATAATGAAACTTGTAACTCAAAACATCGAACTTGACAACACTATTTTCAAACGTAAAGTTCAGTGGCCCTTATGCCATCAATACCGATCTAATAAAACAATAAGATATTACTTTTTATTTGTGTTTAAAATATTTATCAGATTTTAAATATTTAAAATAAAGCACCTACTCTATGTTAGACCCATTTGGGTATACAAAATTTATCCGTAAATTAAATTGTAGTGTTGTAACACCACAAAAAATGTAGGTATACTTTTATGTACTTTTTTTTCTATTTTAATAGGAAGTGATTAGTCACCTTTTCGTAAATACTGAAGAATGATCAATTCTGAGTTACAACATAATTATATTATTAGTGCGATATATTTTATACGGTTTTTACATCTATTGATACTGTCATAAAACTAGAGCTGGGCTTCAAGATCATAAAAAAATATATTTCATCCTAGTAGGTTTTCTATTCGAGCAAGTAAAAGCTAAACTGATTTTGATGCTGCTTAAAATATACAGTACCTATAGATGTCTAGTAAGTCAATAAAATCCTATCGCCTGAAAGCTTTTTCGGCGTAAATAATTAAGATTAACTGAACATAATCATGGAATTGTTTTTCTTACTGTGTAACAAAAACGATTCTAGTAAAAATAGACTAGATTTATATTATTTGAAGTTAGAAGTTAAAAGGACAATATAAACGGACTTATTCATCGTTTTCATTACAATACATAATTCCCACAGCTAAGATCGGTAAGGTGCTCTTTTATGCCAAGAGGGATCTTGTATCAATGATATAATATGCCGTTTACAAAATAAACGGCGGTCAAAAATACAGATGACGTTTGCATGCAGTTCGTTTTCCGTTATTAATGAGAAACTGTCATGTTTATAATTATATACAATCCTCAAACTGCACTCGTTAGCGTGATACAGAAAATGGCATAGTGACATCTATGTTGTATGGAGAAAATTTTCCATCCCTCCAGAGTCCAGCGCCCTCCCCAACTAGTTTGAAAGGGTTACTTCTTAATAATGATATTTAGCTGATAGCTTATTTAGCTGAGCTTGCATATCGTTATACAAAACAGTTTAAAATAAGCAAAATTACTATTTTAATTACCTATGTATTTTTTCTAATCTAACCATTATCATAGCTACTTTTATATAAAAAGAGGGAGCTAGTAAATTCGATAAGTATAAAATCCAATTGGAATAGGATTTGAATAAAATCCGGTTTTTGTGAGCGTGTTTACCTCGAAAAAAGTTATTTGGTGACTAATTTGAAGTCAATCGATTAATGCTGATTTGCAATTGGCACACTGTGCTTAACATACAGAGGCGGCAACGCGTTAGTGGCAACCCTAGTATTACAAATGTCACAAATACAAAGGTGATTACTTACCATCAGGCGACCCTTATGCTCGTTGACCTGCTTAGTGCTTAAAAATACTATGGCCTCAGACCCTTTCAATGTTAGAAGAGAATCTGACATTTGGGTAACATGATTGTCAAATAAAACATTAACCGTCTACTAATAAAAATGTATACTATTGTTAACTAACTAAACTAAACACTAACTAACACTTATTTAATGAATCGGAAGTGTATAGCAATTTATTCAACACTTTATTAGTAAACATTAGATATAGCTTGTATTACTATTTAATTACTGACCACTGGCAACATAAATGCGTGCGTTCCGACACCAAGTAGGTACAACTTTTGCACATCATTTTTTTTAATATAATATTTACGAATATAAATTACAAAATAAAATAAAAATGGCGTACTAATTATACAACCGTTAAAATGGGGGTATAACACGGAACTGACAAGTGTTTATTAGTAATGAACCTGCTATACCTCTGTTAAATGAAGTGTATAAGTTTATTAGTTGGATCGTAATTTTTTACGTCCATATCATTATATAATTATTAATTACATACATTTTTTTATTATGTAATGTAATAATCTGTATAAAGAAAAATTAATCACCGAAATCTTTGTATCCGCTTACCCGCATAACTTCTATACGACTGCACCAAATTGGATAAATCTTTTTTTGTATTTGTATTACAAGGAGTATTTGTTACTACAAGGAGTAGGTTAGTATGAAAAAAAAATTGCTTACATTTAACCCATATACAATCTCCACTCGAGATCACTGAAACCATAAGACCTATTCACTTGGAACTTTGTAGGAATATTTATTTACTAGCTTATTATAACGGTAAGCTAAGCGTGCGGGTGCAGTTTGGTTTTAATTTCTTTTGTCAAAGAGATGTCTTGATCATTCACGACAAAATATAAGACTTAATAAGATACTCGTATTTGGTAGTATGAAATTGTAATTTCGCTCAATAGTGTATTATTTTACATTATTACATACATTATTTTTATCGTTTTCGTTGCGATTTTTTAATTACATACATATAAAGTTATCTTTGCAGAAATATTTTACCAATGAAATTATACTGTGAAATAGTTGGTTTATCTTTGTTACATCTATACAAATAAATAATTTTGGAATGTCTGTTTGTAATATCAAAATAACCGCTTTTTAGTAAATGCATAATTGTGTACCTATTTGGTCACGGTACCCTAAATATATTTTTTTGCTATTATTTCTGTCTCTTTGTCCCGGTTAATGTGTGGAACGGCAGGACTGATTTTGAGGAGACTTTCACTGGAAGATAAGAGGAGGTTGTGGCGCGAATAGGCTATATTTAACTTAGATTTCCCGCGGGTTCGAGATTTACGCGTGAATAGCTAGTGTCCATTAAAGTTGGCAGACGTACCTTGCAATACATACGTCCGTAAACATAAATAGTTACCTCTCCGAGTGCAACTTAATCATTAAAAATCCATTTAACGGTTTATGGCAAAAAGGATGATGGTTAACTTAAAGAAGCCAGATGGATATTATGAACTGTACTAAAAACACTCTGGATAAAATTACATGGGACAGAGTCTAGCGATCCTTAACAGGAGGGGCTGGATGAAATTGCCTCATCCGCTAAGAAGGATCGGTCTCTCCATCAGGAGCTGTGGAGGTTAGCCTAGACTCAGAATGATAAATGGAACGACTCACACCCCGCAATGTATTTATCTTCTTCATCTACGTAACTTTCCAATAATTTCATAAGTACTACATCTAACGTTATATCAATGGTGTATTACGTAATTTACGATTTTTGCAACAACAATTACATTACGTGCGTGTTCAATGAAAGAATAGTCGTCGCATGATTTAAGAGTGTTAATAACTGAACCCGTATCAATGCACGAACCGGGCAACACCGAATCACGATGTAATTAGACAGCCCACTTCCTCAACTTTTATTAATTATTAAGTTGGCAACATAATAACCACAGATAATTAAACTTTTCTTTTCGCGCGTGATAGGAAATGTACCACATCTTGACGGCTCACATTACCGTTATTCGTAAACGGTGTTAACACAAATTGCGTTAGGTATTGGTGTCGTGACTACCGACAACGTACGTCAAGTATACTGACAGTAAATTCAGTTGTCCGACATAATAAATTTCTCCTCTGAAAACCTTTGTCATCTAAAAAATATTTGACTTACCGAGTGCACTAACAGTAACAAAATATAATTAAAAAGGAAATCGTTATCTGTAACTTCTGATAAAAAAAAACTAACGTAGAATGAAGTGAGCAGAGACAGTGATAAGATTTTTCTTTTTTGTTGTCCCACTGCTGCGGCACTTACTGGGTCTAATTGAGATTTCAAACCAGGCACCAATTGAAATATAAACACAAAATGTCATCCAAATCGGTACAGCTGTTCAGGAGTTAGATGACTAACGCACGTACAGAAGAATTATACATATTAAGATTATTCATGGTTGATTCGAGGTGGGTAAAAGAGAGCAAGGCTATTTAAAAGATCCTATATCCGTGCAAAGTCCCAATAAATTTGTTACTACAGAGCTTAGCAACCTTCATTATGATGGAACTGGCGCTTTCATCAGCATGACACGCCATTGTCAAAGATTTGGTTTGATCTAACGATTAATGAAATCCTTTGGACTTTGACGGAGAAGGATTCACGCCCTAGTGGGCCACAAAGGTCAAAAGTGAAATAAAAGATTCCAGATATTCTCCAGATATTTGAGAGCGTTATATCAGGACCTCTCTTATTATTTATATAACGTGTTTATTGTGGATAACTATAGCTGGTGAATCCAACGTGATTCGAACACAACCTTCACAAGGCCTAGCTCTGATCCCACTTGATGGTAAGCGGCGATGTAATCTTGAATGGTAACGCGTACTAACTCGTCGTCTGCGTGATACGTTTGACCGTTTCATTACAACATGCAATGCGATTCAAAGGCGTGCAGCGAATTATATTAGCTTTGGCGAATTATCAAATTATTCTTTCACTTAATTGCCATGCGTATGTGCTGTACTGCCGCGATAATATCATAAGTGTTCATATACTTTATTGTTAATATAACTAGTATTTTCCACGCACACGTGCGATTCAATGACTAGCTAATGAGCTAGTCATGTATGTCCAGTGAGACATACCTGGCTTCATTAATTGACTCACCCTCATTCCAGAATAAACTGTGGAATGGTTTTTACGTGTTTTGGTTGCAGGGTCAGAGAGTCAGTGATAAATTCTCCTTCTTGGACGACAGCTCAATGATGTAAATAATGTCAAAGTAGAGTGTTAACGATGTCCAAGTCGGATGTTAATTATGTCCAAGTGGGGTGTTAATGATGTCCATGGGGAGTGTCAATGATTTCCAAGGGGATATTAGTGACGTCCAACGGATATTCATTTTGTCCAAGCGGATATTAGTGATATCCAAGGGATTGTTAATGATGTTAAAGGAGATATTAATGATGTATAAGGGGGCGTTATGGATGTCGAAGTAGGGTGGTTAACATTTACTTATCTACTGTCTTTTGACATCGGAACAGAGTGCATGATTTTCACATATATGAGAGTTCCTGGTAGTATTCTGCAATTAAATTATTAATGACTAAGCTCTGCCGGCATGCTCTTTTCCAATTTCAGAGTTACATACATGACACTTCCTATTTAGTTAAAATTATGTATCATGTATGGGTATACAGAACTAAGAGTGAACAAGCGGACATGAAAATTGCAATGCAACAATGACAACAATATTAGGCGAACTGAGGAAGAATTTTTCTGAATTAAAATTATTCTCTATTCCCTATTATTAAAGTAATATCAGTTTGCATAAAGATTAAAACAAATAAATAATATTTGTTTTTGTAATATTTCATCTGGTAAAAACGGTATTACTAAATATTTCTAATGCTCTTTCCAGGTCAGCTGCGTCGATTACCCCGATTCAAGAGTCTACGATGGAGGTAAAGATAAATATTTAAAAGGGAAAACTATGTTAGGCGATTCACCTTACATCTACAATTCACACACATACGACGGTCCATGAACCATCACACCGCGGTTGCCTATTCGTTAACGATGCGTTAATCTAAGAAAGATGTGAAAACCGTTATATTTTAAAAGCATTTCTTGTCGATTTTAGAACAATAGATAGTTTAATCGATCTGCTTGTAATTGTGCGACACTGGCATTGGAATTGTTAGGTGTAATCGCATGACTCCAGCATGTTTTAGTACGGTTCGGCTTGGTTTCAAGTATGGATTAGAATCTTCTATGTTATTTTTGAATTTTAGATATTTGAACCCAGGTCTCCAGTCCGTGTAACCTACGTCTCATCAACAGTGTAATAACTGCTTGAATTGCACGCTACAAGTCACAATTATGAATTCGTCTTATTTTATTGCACTTTTATAGTAAATTATTGTAGTATTACTAACATAGTATTTACATGCAGAAATATAAACAATACTGTAATTTTTGCTATTCAGGTTGGCGGGCACATAGAGATATACGGAGCATCCTATCAGCGACACCATCGACATATCGTTCCAGTATGTCTTCCATCGGGCACGTAATATCTCGTCGGTTCGATAGATACTTTCCGAGAGACATGGATTTAGTGAAGGAACACGCCAAACTGGTGCAAGACATCAACAGCTTGAGGCAAATCGTGTTTGTCGCGCCACTGACGGACGAGAGCAGAGATTACGAAGACTCCATCGTCCCAGAGTTTATCGAGACGTACACGACCACAACATCGCGGCCCACCACCACGAGACCTTCGAAACCGACAAAGACAATTCCAATAATACTACTCGGCGGGGCAAGCCAGCGACAGATAGTTAGAAGTCAGCCGATCAAGTTCCCGAAGCAAGTGATCAATCTAGTGGGAACGTCGGTATCTCCTCTATATAAACATCCGTATCCTTTCGTGATGCAAGCGTCTTCCCGACAGCCGGTGAAGATTTGCGTCACTGCGCCGCCCCTCGTTCATACGACTACGCGACGGCCCAGTCTCTGGGAGCGGCTCATCAACTCAATCATACCCAGGAGCATAATAGGAGCTAGTCGTCCTAATTTACTTCCTACCTAGTCACAATTCAGCCTATCGTTACGTAAGACACCGTAATTGTAGCAACGCGTAACTGTACAATTGTAAATAATTTTCCCACTGTTTTTAAATTGATGCGCAGATATCTTATCACTTGTGGTAATACGCTTGTGGGTATTTTACTTCGCTTCATTCTAATAGATCGAAAGATATTACTTTGCGATTGATCGGAGATTTCACGTCACTTTTAGAACAAATAATCATTTATTTCTTGATCGATTATATCGATTATGATATTATTATCGATTGTGAAAATCTCTCTTTGATGATGTTTTATGTGGCTTAGAGGAATAACACTGTCTATGTGTGGATTGCCAGATGTAAAATAACATGAAGAATATTATGTAGATCTCCCCTGGTATGCAAATTTTTTCTCAATGTTTTTCTTCACGCAACCAAGCGTTAGTTGCTATCAGCGCTTGTAAACAAAGTACAATGCCAATCATTCAACACAATATTTTTCATTTGGTTATAAATATGTATGTATCTTTATTTATACTAGAGATTGCGTGGTGGTCGAAAGTCGACCATAAGTCATTGAAAAATTGTTAAAATGTAATCTTGAGACCTATAATAATATTAAAACTTTATTTAATCCCATACACATCCAACTTCAATCTCAATTGAACTTTTTCGACAACCGCCATTTGCTTAATAAACGTCAAAACAGTATACGTATATCGAGTATGCATGTTGGTGGGTCTTTGTGCGTGTAATGTTTTATTTATTATTTTTATGTACTTTATAAGCATTATTATTGAAAAATATTAGCGTTGTGCACTTCTCTTTCACATATAATACACATATAATAACTTATCAGTCTAGGGGTTATACTATAAGTGTGCGAAAGTTCATACTCCTCCGTCCGCGCAATTTTCATAAAAAGGTATTGAAAGATTTCACTTCACGCATTTATATATAGATAAATGTAATGTACGGTACTCATTTATTTATCTTTACAAGCGCATAGGCATAAAAAATAAGTTTAATGTTAGAAAGAGTAGGTTAGACTGCGGTAACGAACCATGATATGAAGAAAACAGTGGCAATTACGTATAACGCATCTGAAGCGTACACCTGCGTATTTTCTCGCGTGAGCCGTCTAATTACCAATGCGACTGTATTGTCTACTTTTTGCGATTGGAATGGAAAAGTTGAATGTCTTATGTGTTACGACGATGGAACAATATTCCAATATGGCGACCGGTTACGTGATACTGACTTAATACTTCTATGACGACGAATTCTTTCACGATATAACTTTGCATCGCTTTGTAATTAATGTTCACATTCTGTCATTTTGTGTTGTAGTGTGCTCTTTAATGATTTATTGTTGATTTGCGTATCGTATTTGCGGCAAGAAACTGAACATTATTCATGAAGTCTGATACTACTCACCTCCGATTAGGAATACATAATAATTAATAACTCGATTTATATTTATGAGACGTTTGCTACAATGATGTACATGTTTTCCGGCACAACTCACTTGTCTTCGGCATAACGCGATATGACAACGAGTGACTCAAGTCTATATTATAAATAAATGTGAAGGTTAATAATATCGTAACTATATAAATTAAAGAGCTATAAACAAACATCTGCTTTCGTAGTAGTTTTAAGGCTTTTTATTACCTAATGATATTAATCGTGTTAAATAATTTATATTTTTTGGATAAGTCAATTTCATTATCACACTGCGTTATATTAGCTTAAAGTTTCAAATTAAAATATGATGTAAGTATAGGTACATATTTATGTCAACACTGAACTGTAATTATTATATAAGTATTAACCGATAAGTATTTTTTTTCATGTTGATAAATGGGTTAACAAAATGGATACCATGTTATGATATACAATAATATTAAAATATCTTGCACATTTAGGGTCGGTACATATCTGACGGAGAATGCGTCGATAATACGCGACGCATTTTCTGTCAGATATGTACTGACCCTTAAGGTTAATAGGGAATATGCATGACATCTGAAAATAATCATTTACATCTTTGTAAAGTAGATAAAAATATGGCTTTTGAATGGCTTCAATCAAATTTAAAACAGAATAAAAAGCCGTTCAATTGACGCCATTATGCGCGCGCTTTGGGATGACGCCATTTGACACGTATCCTGATAAATACACCGATAAATTCGGGATTGCGTTTCAAGTGACGTAATTAAAACTTTCAAAGCGGATCATAATTGGTCAATACGTATTATACATATATACGTATTGCACCTGCACGATTGAAGGTATAAGATTAAATTTAAAAAAATACATTTTGATTAGGTATAACTTGATGATAAGAAAGATTCGAGAAGAAAATATTACATATATTTAAATTTTGTGCATATTCCTTAACTTTAAGATAACACCGACAACCAATGATAACGCTAACACACTCATCCCCCCGCACTAGGTTTCCGTGTCGCGGGTGGTATGGATAACACAAATAACACATCACTAACACCCATGCCCCGGGAACAAATATTTATCTGTCACATAAATATCTGCCCCGGCCGGGAATCGAACCCGGGACCCCTTCGCAGGCAGGGTCACTACCAACTA
>DWPQ01000333.1:0-17745 GCA_018251795.1 Perichares adela
ACTAGTTGTTAAATGGATACAAGTAGCAAAGATAGTGGACAACAAATAGGTGACAAGTAAGTGTTAAGAATGTAAAAATATATTTCGGATTCCGATTCAAATTCATATTAGAAATTAATTATCACTGGTTTCGGTGAAGCAAACAATCGTGATAACCTGCCTACCTGAGAGTTCTCGAAGGTGTGTGAAGTCTGTCAACCCTCACTTGGTCAGGGTGATGGATATTCCTCTGTGATGATCATGTCATGATGATGATTGTAACAAATTTTAATACGCATAAATAGTAATCGAATATCCGAAAGTCGCGCCCAGTAAACAATTCATATTAAAGCTCTGTAGTGGCCTATTTAAATCGCCTGACGCGATGGCTAACCAAACGCTTAAAATAATCTAATCATGCAATATAACGCTAATTTGTTACGTGTATATTTTTAAAAGAAAATTATCATTTGAACTTTAGACCTACATTAAATCTAAAATCTGCATTGATATTTGATATTTTATATTGTAATTAATAAAGATAATCATGTCGACATTTGTGTTAAAATTTTAAAATTTTGCATACTTTAAAAAGTGGAATGTAGTGGATAATGTACTCTATTTTTAACACCTATTTATTCAATGTACCCACATTAAACAAATAAAGCTTTTTAAATTTGAATATTAAATTGGGTTCTGTCTGCATTTTCTGAATTAGACCGAGTGGAAAAGAAAATAATTTTAAACATTCGAAAGTTATTAATTCAAGTCAAGATTATTTATAATGTCTAGGCCAGACATTAAACTGTCAATATACATTATAAAACACTGTCTAGTTATATAATCACAAGATCAAAGTCGTAACATTCGCGAGACGTGAACTGGAACACTTTAATTAACAAGAGGTACGGGCGTGAAAGCAAATTTAAAACACGATCGAAATGCTGTGAGTAAGCTGATAAACTTATTAAGTAGACTGTAAAAAGTAAAAAGCTTGAAAGGCGCGGATAAAACAAAAATTCCAACTTAAGAAACAGTAAGAGTCTTTTATGATCAATTAACATAATACAATTTTTAAGTTGAAAATGTAAATTACAGTGAAATTAAAAAATATATTTTAATTGTAAACATTACAACTAGCATAGTTCTTATTTCTACTTGCAATAATTATGTTAGTAATAAGATGATACATAATTATGCATTTATTAGACAGTTTTATTTTGGAATATTTTCAAATTTTAAGTAATTTATTTTTAACGTTGATTCGATAATTAAGTTAAGACATTGCTATTGTATTAAATAAACAAATTAACGTCAATATTTATATTATGATCTTTTTGGATCTTGGCCCAAACTTATACTACAAAGTGTTCCATTTATTTAAATCAAATACAATAACTAGATTGATTTACAAGTAAATATATTTTTTAATTAAAATAAAAAGATTTGCATTCGTTATATCAATTAATAAATTGTTATAGATATTTCCATCGTTGCACTACAAAAAAAACAAATAAATGAATTTACAAAAGGCACTGTTAGATTATTTGAACTTAGGTCTCTTGTGTGTGCCCAAGATAATGAGCGTATAAGAAATTAATTATCACTTACTTCTACCTACTACATTAGGAAACCTGCGTACCTGAGAATTAAAAATCTCCTCAAATATCTGAAGCCTGCCAATCCACAATTGACTAACGTAGTGGATAGCTTTAAACATGGTGATGGACATTTTGCTATTTGCCCTAGCAGCCTTTACAGCTTCACACGCACAGAGAGGCGAGATTAGATAACTCAGTTATAGAACTTAAATTAGCGGTGAAAACTCTTCGAAAAATAGGGGCTGCAAGCGTCGTAAGGACACTCCAGTCGGGTTAAGGGTTGTAATGAATAAATGAATTTTGTATGACCATATTCATACTCTGTGAGTCATAACATTATTGTATCTGTGGATAATCAAGTCAAGATAGTCTTACGCAAGCGTCTATTGATATCTCAGTTTAAGTTATGCCAGCTGTGCCCGCGGCCTTACCACCGTGGAAATCAATGAGTCATTAAGATTTTAGCGCGGAATTCCCAAACCCGCGGATAAAATATATTAGAATAAAATATGTTCCAGTGAAAAACTGTGAAAACCTGCCGGTGTAAATACCGTCAATATCGTACTAGCCGTTCGAGATATAAGATAGAATAAACAGACAGACACAAACAGACAAAAATTATAAAACATGCAATATTGATATATATTCCGTATTACTTACTTAAGCCAAGTAAAAAGCAGTTATTTAAATATTACAAACAGACACTCCAGTTATATTTATTTGTATAGATAATTAATATTGTATTTCTTAACCCCATAGAGAGCCCAACCAAAGAACAGTAATGGTCTACAATACAATTTGAATTAAGAAAATTAAATAACATGAAAGTAGTTAGGACAAATCTTTATCTAATAATGACATAATAACATGAATAAACCTAACATGCCGATTACAAAACTGATACGCTCGCGAACACAGTGATTGATCGTCGAGTTTACATCTATCATTATACAATTAGAT
Source organism: Perichares adela (assembly GCA_018251795.1). Lineage (NCBI taxonomy): Eukaryota > Metazoa > Arthropoda > Insecta > Lepidoptera > Hesperiidae > Perichares > Perichares adela. The sequence continues at coordinate 2,541 of DWPQ01000333.1, forward strand.
AAAAATAGAACTTTCATTCCGAGATTATATTTAAATTAACGTTAATTATAGACAAAGAGTATTCGTGCTACATTTAAGATTAATAGATCTTGGGTATTAGATTAAATGTATTGTTTCACGGACAAGTGGATCTAGAATAGGATATTGTTACTACTTATGTCAATTTTAATTGCCATCAAAATGATAACTAGAATTAATATTAATGTAATATTTTCGATATTGTAATTAGTTTTTCAAGTAAGTTAGTCAAACAATGCATAAAAAGGTGTTTTATTAAATTTACGCCATCAGATTCTTTAATCTTCACATGGCTTGGCTCAGGTTCCCTCTCATATTGAATTGGTTTATTACCCATTATCCTGGACAAATGCAAATGGGCAGACTTTAAATTCAAGAACGTTATTTCTCAGGTGTGTAGGTTTCCTCACTATGTTATCATTCATCGAAGCAAGTGATAAACAATTTCTATTAAACACATAGTTTAGAACAAATCTCATTCAAGTGCAAATGCTTAAACCATTAATAGAGTATCAATGGATCTAACTTACAGTTATTAAATATTACTGTAATTTCAATATTATTATCAGTTCTATTAAAAATCGTAACGCTTTATGCAAATAATATTGAGGAGGTTGACACAACATAGTAAGCTAACATTGTTTATCAAGAATAACTTTACATATTGAAGACAATATTGATAGTCAATATTTGCATACGGCTACATGACAAGAGTAGAATGTAAATATAAATATAAAAACATACCAATGTAACAAATTGTAAATTACATAATTTGTAAAAGAGTTTAAGAGTGATGTATATTATAATCAATGTCATTAATTAAAAACACATGGTAATAATAATAACATGAATCCTTAAAACAGTGAAGTCAGAATCGTTCTTCAACGAAAGTCTTACGCAATATTACAGCGGTATGAAAAGGCAGGCGTTACATAAAAACAGGCCACAATATAATTTACCAGATCACATTAACAAAACTCGAATTAAGAGGCACCACGAAAAGTAAGAGTTACGAGAAAATAGAAAGTCCTTCGTCACGATACTTGCAAAATTAAACTCACATGTAATTATGATAAGCGAAAACGTATAATTAATTCAACTGGAATTAAAATTAGTTTTAGAAACGCAAATTTTGTAATTGTTAACCGCGACTTCCGTATCACAAGCTGGCAATAAGAGGATAGAAATCGTAATGTCCAAACGGGTCTGAGTTTCTCTAACCTATTAACAAGACTTATTATCGTGGAAAGCGGATGAAGTGAGGCTAGTTTTTGCTAGATTTCCATAGTACTACAAATATGTAGGACTACATGTAACTAGTTTTCAAGTCCGCCAATCGAAATGTCGATCGAGTAAAAGTTTCGCTCCAGGCGGATTCTCGTTAACGAAATATGGAAGTAGGTTCCGAGCTTTCGAAATATAACGTACGGTAATCGATGCACTTTCTAGATAAACCGGGTTCTTATGCAAACTGGACGTAACATTGTGAATCACAATGAAAGTGACACTTGTTTAGATTTCAGTGCGCGACTTTGAATCGGAATTCCGAATGAACAATGTATGCTGATCGAGTTCTAGAATCGATTCTTGAATTAAACTCTTGTCTAGAAGCTTTACAAGAATTCTATCTAGAATGTTGTATGTTAACACCACTATGAAACTAGTTCTAGTTCCGCACAAGAAAGATTTATAATGTTACTTTAAAACATAAGTGTAGTGATTAAAAGTGCTGATGAGTTTTTTTCGCCGTTTCTTCTCATCCATTATAAAGCACGTTTCGATAGTAGAAGCAAAAATTTCCGTTCATAAATGTATCAGTAATACCTATAGGAATAAATGATTTTCAAATTGAATTAAGGATTGGGTTGTCAGTACATTAATGCAGTCGAGATGACGTTTATGAGGGTAAATATTATCTTAATGTTTAGCGAAGATATGTAAGGACTCGTAAGGAGTATTGAATGTAAGGACTAGAAACGAATGCATAGTAATATAAATGTGTAGAATGAATAAATTGATATGGTACCGTAATATGACTTCGATGAAAGTAACTTTTTTTGTTTCTGTGGCCAGCCATATCATTATCAAAAATTAAAAAAATTAAAAACCTTACAAGCAGAAAAGTATATTTTAAATTAGATAACATTAAAAATAAAAATCTTTAAAAAATACTAAATATGAAAAAATATATACATAAAAAAGTACTGCAAGTTTAAATCAAACAAATTGTATCAATGTGTAACAAAAGATACTGCTATCTCACCAGCACGGAGAAGAAGAAAGGATGGCAGCAGATGCCGAGGAAGCAGAACATGAGGTAGACGCCGTGGTACAGCAGCTCGGGGTCGCTGAGCACGTGCCGCGTCGACTTGGACAGCGTGCCCTGGTTGCCCATGATGCTCACCAGGTGGATGCCCTTCACCACTATCTGCAGAGACACACGTCTCATTGGTCATGGATACGAGGTATTGTACAACACTGTTTTTATGTATCTTACTAGCTGTGCCCGCGGCTTCGCCCGCGTGGAAAGCACCCAACAGGCGAGTTTTTTTTAAATTAATTATATTTCAGTCAATTAACATAAATCGTAATGCACTATTGCCGATAACCTTCTCAAAGTATTGCACTATATTTTAGTAAAAACCGTATAAAAATCCGTTCAGTTGATTTTGAGAAAAAAGGGCACATACACGAGGGGACTTTGTTTTACAATAAGTAATACATAAAACAATGAAATTCCTGGAAAAAGGAAAAAAAAATGTGGAAAAAGTAGCCTGTAGCCTATTTTTATCCTATGACCTTCGAGTATCTCTATATGAATATCACAATCGGTTCAATCGGCTGAGATCACGCCACAGACGGAGTTACTTTAGCATTTATAATATCTATATATAAATACGTGTAGCAAAATCTTTCAATCCCTTTTTGCGAAAATTGCGCGGACGGGGTAGTATGAAATTTCGCACACTTATAGTTTATGTGTAGAAGTGCGGAACGCTAATATTGTTCAATAATAATGCTCATAAAGTAAATTAAATCAATATTATAAAACATTACACACACAAAGACACACCCACATGCATACTCGATATACGTATACTGTTTCGACGTTTATTGGAAATGGCGGTTGTCAAAAAGTTATAGAATTAAATAAAGTTTTATTATTGTTGTTATCTGAGAATAGAGGTCTCAAGATTATATTCTATTAATTTTTTAATGACTGGGCGAATTTCGACCACATCGCGATCTCTAGTTAAGTATAGATATGGTATACTGACGGTAAGCATGCCCAACGCCCACAACGTGGGCTCGGGCCCAGCGCTGAAGATGAGCCGCACGATGCCGCTGGCGAGCAGCGCACGCAGCCCGGACGAGCGCGGCAGCCACGTGACGAGCGCGCCCGCCGCCAGCGACACCCCCCACACCACCAGCGACAGGTGCTGGCCCAGCTCTGCAACCGACCGTCAACCATCACCCTATTATTATACATACCCCTCGCTCTAACTAGTTTTAACAGGTATGAAGCTATCACACTCTAATGCTGACCAGAGCCCCTAGACAAAAATCTTAGCGGGAACCGTTCACGCTCACGTGTGGCAATGATAGTCCCTGTGGAAAGATGATGTGCTAAAAACCTTTCCGCAGGGATTGTCATTACCATACATTTTTTAAATAGCGTGAGCGTGAACGGTTACCACTAAGATTTGTGACTAGTGGCCCAGGGCCGTCTTTCATCTATTAAAGGACCTGAACTTAGGATAATGGGGGCCCCCATGACCATAATTTAGCACTATTTTGTTAGATTAGACATAGAAAGTAAACGATACGTTAAGTTTAAAATATAAAGTATATACAAATTGTATACATTGAAAATTAAACATATTGTAATCGATACATGAGCCTGATTATCAGGCGAGAGTAGAGTAGCTATTTGATCATATGTTATCTGTGGTAAATCCAATCCATCCTCTGCTGCATGTGTTGCATCCTGTAGTAACTCGGACGAGGTTATGATCTAAGTCCCACATATTGGAGTGTTATCTGTTTACTCTATTGACATAAACGCAGACTATATCTATAGCAAGTGATCGGACAAATATAATCGAGAGATGAATTGTGATGGTCGTGACAAAAACATCTGTGGAACTAGTCTATATGCCCTCCTTAGATAAGATCCAAGGTCACAGTTTAACTTTGATGGGTTTAATACCCACAAAACCCCTGTATTCGTCGTAAACGCTGTACTTACTTGGATTCTCTTCTTGGAACGGATAGAAGAACGCGACAATGACGTTGATCAGGACGGCGAAGTTGAACAGTATGTTGCTCCACAGAGACATGTACGACGACACCCAGAACAGGAACGGTTGGCCTGCACACAACACACAAACTTAAATAATATTGGACTATATTTACAAATTATATACAATCATACACACATACACTCACACATGCACCCATACACACATACTCGCACATGCACACACACATACATACTCGTATATGCACACATACACATACTCGCACGCACACTTTGCTATCTATGGTTTACTTAATGTTCAATTATAACTATAAAATGTAAATCCTTAATTGGCTGTAAGATGTGACCATTTAATTTTTTACAATATTTTAATTACACTGAGAGCTGTTGATTTTATTTAAATAAACAAATAAATGAATATCAAAAAAAATTATGCAATATATATTATGTGCTAGCATAAATGTGTTACATACAATCAACTAACAAGAAAAACATACAATTTGGTTACATCTTTGCAACTTAAAAGATGCGCTGAAAAGTTTATTTCTTTATTTATTAGTTTATTTCCGTTTCTCGACATCAATGCAGCAAAACAAATAGTTTTTTTCACGATATGGTGGGCAATGTGCAATAAACCCTCTTAATGTGCGAGAAGACCTGAGCACTGCAATGGAACAATTACGGGTTGCTATGTATGTGTGCAATAAGAATATTATTATTATTCCAATAATAAAGTTAAACACCGTACTTTAGTATTACAACTAGACAGTGGTAGTACTCACCGCGCAACTTCTTCTGCCACTTCATCTCGTGGAAGAGGTTGTCGAGCCGGCTGAAGAAGTCGGCCACCTTGCTGCCCTGGTCGTCCCGCTCGGCGCTCTGCAGCACGCGGTGCTTGCTCTCCGCCGGCAGGTACTCGCAGATCTCGGGGATCGGGAACACTATCTGCTCCATGCTGCGGTCCGTGCGGACTATCTGGCCACGTACATTCATCATCATCACTATATATTGTAGTACTCACAAGATCGCTGTAAAAGTGTGTTACATTTGTATTTACTTTTATAATTATCCATAATAAGGTATCATCGACATAGGTACCTCGATCTGTGCGGTGTGCGTCCGGTAGTACTGCAGCGCGGGCGCGTGGTGTCCGCCCGGGGACGCGCGCACGAGCGCCGCCAGCTCCTTGTTGTGAGCCGCCAGCTGGTGGCACAGGATGTAGATGTTGTGGCCCACCTGCACACATACATTACTCATTATAAAAACAATAAAATCACAGATATTAATTTAATAGCACTTAGACGAGCCATCTGACGGTTAGCGGTTGCTGCCGCCCATGGATGTCCGTGACACCAAAGACGTGCGGTACCACCGACGCGTTGCCGGCTAGTTACGACGCATAAGATTTGCTTATAATGTTGTTTACCACTTAGATATAATTAAACTCCCTTTAATTCCACCCACCAAAAAGGATTCACCGTTTGTATCAAGTTTTAACCTTGACTTCAATAATTGTAAGCGGGTAAAGAGAATACAATAGAAATATAAATAGTTGCATCAAAAGCGTGTTCAAAATGTAAGAACGGATAATTTTCTGACCTTTTAATGTCTACTGCCCGAAATATACCTAATACACTAGTCCCATATAGCAGAGATACTCAAATTTGTTCCGTTTACCGCCCTTTTTAAAAATTAAGTATTTTTCAGTACCCCCAATTTTTTTTTTATACTTTGTCAAAACTTAAAAACCACAATGACATTAATTACAATTCACTTCAACAGTCCAGTCTGTATTGTGTCCCTTACTGCTCCGTTAATTCCTTCAGCGCCCACAAGGGGCGTTAACGCCTATATTGAGAAAGATTCTTCTATAGTACTCACTTCTTTAGGAGAGACACCCTGTACCGGTCCGTCGTCCTCGCCGTCCGAATCCGTATCCATGGCGTGCTCCTGATGGAACGCCGAGCACGCGACGTCCACCTGTTGTAAACACACACACACACACGTTATCTCTCTCTCTCTCTTTCTTCTCTCATAAAGATGAAATAACAAAAGGATCCTTAGTTCATTCATTCATATGCAAAGTTTGTAATTTCAACCCTTTAACAAAAAAAACTTAAGAATTAATTTTGTACAGATACTATTGCAAATAGCAGCTAATAAAATTTATTGTGACCGATTGTAAGTTTACGGATGTGTATATTACGTGTGTACATGGTTGTTTATGCATATGTATGTTTGTGTATGCTCGTTATATGTGAGTATAATACATAGAATACCTCTATGTAGTGTATATATAATGTAAATGTTTGTTTGTGTGTATGTATGTACGTATGTGTGTATGTTAGTTTACATGTGTGCGTATGGGGCGTGAGTTACCAGCTGCTTGGGGTTCATGTTGTAGAGGATCCTCTCGGCGTTGTTCTCGGAGTCGTTCCGCGACTCCATGATGGCGAGCAGCAGCTTGGAGGCGTTGTTCTTGAGCTCGAGCACGAGGTCCATGCGCGTCTTGCCCAGCGGGTTGATGTCGTTGAGGATCAGCGCCGTGATGATGTCCAGCCCGTTGCTCTCGTGGGTCGCGATGCAGTTCTGGTTGTCATGGCATGGACCTGATGGTGTTACGTCTTGATTTTATGAACCAGAAGTGAGGCAAGAAAATGCTTAATCGTAATGTTAAATCGTCTTATTTTAATAACAAAGAAAGAGCAAACAGGACAAAAGAAATAAAGAATTGATTAGGGTGGTAACGAACGTTTTCGGGTTAAAAACTCCTGCATGCTAATGCTAAGAGACATTTAAAAACCCGTTCGTTGCATTGATTGAAAAAAAAAGAAAATATATCTATTCGCTAGTCCAATTTAACAAAAAACTTGTATGGCTCAAAATGGAGATGAGGTTACCTTGGCAGTACTCGGTGAGGGTCTCCAGGGTCTGGTTGATGAGCGCCACGTTACCCTCGTTGATGTAAAGCCCCAGCAGTCCCAGGCCGCCCGTCGTGGACCCACAGATGCAGTCCAGGAACATGAGGGTCTCCGAAACCAGGTTGAAGTTGGACTTGTTATTTTGGTTGCGGAGAAGATTCTGGAATATGACAAGTGGTTATATTCAGTGGCATAATACTTCTTATAATTAGGGATAGTGTAAGGTGAGCTCGCGGATTAGTAAAACATTAGGCAGAGGTTATAAAAAGGTCCGGTATTATTAAGAGCAGTGATAGCCTAGCGGTCGAACGTTGGTCTCCCGAATGGGAGATCGTGCGTTCGATCCCGGCGCATACCAATAATTTTCTAAATTATGTACGTATTGGAAATTAATTATGTATCACTTACTTTTTGGTGAAGGAAAAACGTGAGGAAAGTTCTCCATAATAAAAAAACGCCATACCCCCGCATTAGGATTCCCTGTGTCGTGGGTGGCATGAACAACACAATGCATGATGTTTTCGAATATGTGTGAAGTCTGCCAACCCGCACTTGGCCAACGTGGGAACTATGGCCTTACACCCTCTCAGTCTGAGAAGAGACCCGAGTCCAGCAGTGGTTATTATGTATGTAATAAAAAGTAAATTGTAGTGTAGCAAAGGGAGATCTCCCTGTAGGCTAGTTGGTACGCCTGGGGAGCGGCCGCATGTCCTCTTGTTTTGTATTTGAAACTTGCATATATACGGGCGAACGAGAAAACATCGTCACCGTGATTCAGGCACTGCGCGTGAGGTCGCTACAGAAGAAACATAAAAGTAAGAAAGAAAGAAAAAACTTTGTTTAATCCCGATGACACACATCCATGGTAACAACATTTGATTTATCAACAGTGAATGTTTTAAAAGTGGCCGCGTGTTTCTCCAAATGTCAACACTCACCTGTAAGTCAGGGTTGTGGTTCTCACAGAGCAGCTGTAGGAACCGCAGTATGGGCCTCATGACGGCCACCTTCGCGGGCAGTACGTCCGAATTACCAGTTTCCCGCTTCTTCTCCGCCATTATCTCTTCTAAAACTGTTGTACCTGTACGATACAAATCAATGTTTTAATTCCTTTATTCATGATGAATTTATTTTTCTATTTATTCCTTTTCTGCGGATTCGCTCGAGCTTCGAATAACTGTCAACAATGATTACTAAATGCATATGTATGTGTGGACGGTACACATACTAAAAATATTTTTTTAAATAAAAGTTGTCTGTCTATCTGTTTGTTTGAGCTAATATCTGGAACGGCTGGACCAATTTTAACAGGACTTTCACTCAAAGATATAGTAGGTTGTGGAGCATCAAATAGACTATACTTTATTTTAGAATTCCTGCGGATTCGGGATTTAAACCGGAAAGTCTTTGTTACATTCATTTTGAGTACGTAAATATAATATAGTTTACCGTGCGACATGGTGTGTATGTCGGAGTATGCGTGCACGGCCGACCCGCACGCGTTCGCTACCTCGTCGTCCATGTCCTCACCCACGACCATCGGTCCTGGCGATTTAGCTGTTAACAGATACACTTGTCAATATACTGTCAAAATACACAGAACTATTGTACACACACTAGAAGAGCCATACACTTGTGAGTGTCCAACCAATAATATGAAAAACCTGTTATCTTTGTCTAATACCTGCAACAAAACAGAGATAGATGGTAGCCTCATTTGCTTTTATTCTCGATGTACACATTTTAGACTGCCTTATCTTTGTATAACTATGTCAATATCACAATTCGATATACTTATAAACCATACACTTTGTACGACTAATTTATTTTGAATGGTGATAATAATTATCTTGAGATATAACAAAAAAAAACAGATTTTTTTGTGAATCGTTAAATCCACATATTTTTCCATGCTATCATTTTCGTAACAGATGAAGTTGGCCGTCTCATCAAAACAATTCTACTCACGAAACATTACCTTGTTGGTTATCAACTGTAAAATTAGACGAGTTATCCTGGACTATTAACATTCTAGCAAATTAAATTATATTTTATGAACTAGAGCTAGAAGTACAGGCGCGTAAGACATATTATTTGCTAAAGGTGGGTTGGTAATACTAATGTGCAATGAAACAAAGATGGGATAAATTACGAATGCTTGAATGTAAATATAACAATAGCTTTATGATTTTAACTTTGGTCTGTAACATGAGTATTCAAATACTGCACACAACTCTAGTTCTTTTTAATTAAGTGCAAACTAGATTATAATAATCTCTTGCGTGGAGGGATGCATCTAGTTCAAAGAGATCTCTCTCATTGTGAGAGAGGATCTGAGTCCAGCAGTGGGATAACTATGGGCTTGGTTCTTGATGGCGATCATGACGATAAAGTACAAACGAGAAGAAACGTAGTTCATTTGTTAAGGAAATGAGACTAGCAAAAATCCACTAAAATATTGTAGCAAAACTAATTTTAGTTAAATCACACTAAGAACAGAGTACTAAACTTTTCCAAGTCCAATTTGCTAATAAATATCGTATAAAAAAGTCTGAAAATAATTTATAAAATAAAAAGATTAGTGTTAAGCATTTTAAATTTGTGGATAGATAGAGATGGGAACTACATAGAAGTGACGTCACAACTACAATTGTACATTAAAATTAAGTATTTAATTATACTTTCACATGTACATAAATTAAAAAATATATAATAATAAACCATGACCCAAGAACTGAAAATTAAGTGTAAAATTAATTTCAATCCCTGCCTTGAACAGACTTAGAGTTCTCTTTGCTCTGAGGCCAGGTATACAGTGGGTTAAATAGTAAAATATAATTAAACTCCAATATACTTTAAGGTAAGTTAAGATGTCAACATACATTAAGGTAAGTTTAAGATGTCAACATACATTAAGGTAAGTATAAGATGTCAACATACTTTAAGGTAAGTTAAGATGTCAACATACATTAAAATAAGTTTAAGATGTCAACATACATTAAGGTAAGTTTACGATGTGCATATAGCACGTTACCTTCAGGGACGACAGATTTCTGTTTATCGGTGGGACTGTTCCGTTTGTCGGTGCTGGTGGCGGCCGTGGTGCTCGTGGCCAACGACCGAATCTCCTGTTGAGCCTCGCGCATCTTGTCGTAGAATACCTATGATAAATAGACACACAAATATGTTTTTAAATTGGTATTATCGCAGACTATACACATTTTTGTTATGATACTGACGATATAAAGCACCTCGGCGATCAGTGGGCGGACATAATACCTAATGGCATTTTCTACCTATGTATACATTTGCCGAAATTTAAATTCAATTTACATATATATCGTGGGTACTTGTATCATACTAAAAATACATTTTTTTATATCATTATGTCTGTAAATAGGGAAAAAAGTGTAAATTACTGCCAGGAAGGAAACCTACATACCTCAGAGTTCCCTATAATGTCCTTAAGCGTTTAAAGCATTTCCAAGACAAAACTGAAGGGATTAAACCAGACTGACTAAAGTAAAAATAAAAAAAAACGTTATTTTACCTTTAAAAATGCTTGCGATATCTCTCCGTTCTGCAGTTTTGTGAAGATGCTATGTTGTATTATTGGGTTACCTCCTTCTAGGAGAGCGATTCCTAAAATAAAAACATACGTATTTCTCATTTAATTAATTCCTCTCAGTGTAAAGTTACTCTAATGAATAGGGTTACTACCATTTTCTGTCTATACATCATATGAAAAGTGTAGGTAAATTATCCATCCTTTCGTAGCAGACATCCCTCCGACACGCTTTGTTTGGGTCGTCTTTCATTATACGCACCACGAAGTAGTGGAATAAGCTGCCGGCATCGGTGTTTCCATTTGTGAGTGTTTTCAAGGTGAGAGTGAACAAGTGTTTACTAAGTTAGTGCTTTACCATGACTTCATCACCACTTACCATCACGTGGAATCGTAAGCAGGCACTAATTTATATATTTACCATCAGGTAGAATCGTAAGCAAGCACTACCTTATATTTATAAGTGAGATCTCCCGCCAGGCTTGTAGTAGTACCTGGGGAGCGGCCACAGCTCCTATTCATCTGTGTTCGGAACTTGTATATATGTGGGCCATCGAGAAAACATCGTCACCGTGATTCAGGCGCTTGCGTCATTTTATCAATTCGTATAACGGGAATTCGCTACATATGTTATGTAGAAAAAAAGTAGCTATAAAAGTACCAACCGAGTTGGATGGCCTCGAGGAAGATAGCAGGTCGGTTGGTGCTGTTGATGACGAGCTCCACGACCAGGTCGGAGGCACCCTCGCGGTCCAGGTGCGCCTGCACCTGCGCCAGGGTCTGTCCCGTGCGGAGCAGGACCTTGGCTGAACACCAACATCAAGGTTACAACAGTCCTTCAACAATGTACTTCATTACTTATGTTATTCCTGACCGAAGTTTTCAAATTCAATATAATATAATATGTGTTATCTATGTTAATATTGCCATATAGAATAAGTTTCCCGCCGCCAACTGTTCGCATGAGACAGGGCGTAAAACGCCATTAGTCATATCTCTGTCTATATATATAACATTCTCGTGTCACAGTGTTAGTTGCCAAACTTCTACGAAACGGCTAGACCAATTTTTATGAAATATTGTATTGTATTGTACGTATATTCGATAGGTTTGAGAATAGGTTGTAAATAATTTTTTATACCTCTAAGTTATAAAGGGGGCCCAAATCCAACATTATTTTATTTTATGGTACTTTCTTTTTATTTATTTTTTATGATTTTTCACAAAAAAATACGTACAACCCCCACCTTTCTATCAGCAACCCCTATTTTATTACACCAACTTTTATATGGCGAAACAACATTAGCGGGGTCAGCTAGTAAGTTTTATACATTTTGCTATTGTAAAGTGTAACAAAGGCACTTTATATACACCATTTTAAGGCGTATTTTCATTTAAACACAAACCGGAACAGAAGGAACATTTATATCTAGTCCTAAGACCGGATTGATTCGAGCGAACTCTTATCAGCTTATTTTGACGGAACTATCTAGACTTTAATGGCTAACTGTAGAGCATGATGTACCCATTTCAAATATCTCCATTCGAGTTATCAGTAACTACACTAAGCCATAAAGGACTTGATATTAGTATTTTAATCAACAAAAATATATAATCTATAACTAGGTAACCGACAACTTACGTACAGCACGTGTGAACATTACAGATATTAACGTAAGACCCGTTTCTATTTGGACGGAACGTCACATAAACACAAGCTCACGCAGTGCTCAAGATACGATTTAGTTTAATTAAAAATATGTGTAACAGAGTGAAAATAAAAAACCATATATTGCACAAAGACAAGATAAAATAAAATACTTTTTGGGATATATTCATACAAAACGTTTGGGGTATACATACATACAGCCTAGACTTATTTAAATAACAATAAAATGAAAGGAAGTATAGTAAATATATCTATACAACTTTATAAAATTGGAGTGTCTGTTTGTAATATTAAATTAACCAATGTTTACTAAATGCATATATTTATGCATATGCATAAATGCAAATGCATAAATATATGCATTTAGTAAACATCGGTACTATATACACAAATATATTTAGGTATATATATATATACACGGTACATATACCAAAATATATTTTTTTAGTAATTCTTGTTTGTCTATCTGTTTGTTTCAGCTAATCTCTGGAAAGGCTAGGCCGATTTTGACGGGACTTTCAGCGGAAGATACAGAAGGTTGTGCAGCATCAAATAGGGTATATTCTGTCTTAGAATTCGGGATCGGGATATACGCGGGAAAAACTTTGTGACACACCGATGTCCACGTAAGCGAAGCTGCGGGTACAGCTAGTGTATTATAATTTTTTAACATGCATGCTATGCAGGAGAAGCATTGAGCATGGTTACTACACTGTGTATGCTACTGAGCATGCATGCTCAATTTAAAAAATAACACAAAACAAAGACACACACACACACACACACACAAAAGTATATGAACAAACCTGTTTTCGTCTGATGCGGATGATTTTCTTCGGCGCATGCGCATTGACAAAGAAAATAGTTTGATTCTAGACTAAGTATTCGTTATAATATGAATTTTAGTCACACTTTTATTGCAAACGGACATACTGATGTAGTAGGTGGGTCTGCTAAAGATATTTGTAACTCACAGAGATAAACTCTACATAAATAACTGTAAATTCATCTAAGCCAACGGATTAAAAGAGATATTAAAATTTTGAATTTACATTCATACGCAAAGGCGTTTAAAACTCTACAGATTCACCCATGTTACAGATTTATTACTCATATAGATATTTTGAATGAAGCTACGAAATTGAATGACGTGATAATATAACTTTAATATACCGTACTTATTACTTGAAAGACAAGAAAATACAATTACACAATATACAAATACAACACTGTATATTGATTCAATTTGGTTGAAACAGTTTAGCTGCATACATACCTCACACAAAATAAAATGTTACTCAATGATCAATCATCAAATCAATGATCAACAACTATCGTTAGCATGAACATCAATACTCGCTCTTCCTACAACTACAAGAGCCATACGTGCTTTTCTAGTCCTTCGAGCAGAGCGTGGCGGCTCGAAGGACTAGACTCGCTAAGTTACAGTAGAAGCTAATTTTATTCGTTTTTATATCATAGAGATATAGTGCGCTAACATACTGTCTATAGTGATAAACTATTATAAATTCTTAGCTGACAAATTATTTAACTTTTTTTATGTGTAGTTTTTAGCAAACCTACTGTCGACATATAACTACATATTCTAATGCAAAGTATGACTTACCACCGGGCCCGTGCGTGACGGTGACGATAGGGGGCGGGGCTTGTATCTTGGGCTCCGATTTACGGTTGATGAAGTACTGAGAGAGCAGCTTGTTGCGAAGCTGGTTACCCTGTAAGTATAAATTGAATCATATATTTACGGGATGTAGAATCCAAAGTGTAGTGTGCGTAGTGTAGTATAAAGTAGTAGTAGTAGTAGTGTATGTGCATCCATCCATCCTTGAGGGCGATTGGTCGCGCTCGATCCCATACGATACATAAGATTTACATCTGCGCGGGTCTTTTTCTCTATAACTTTCTATTGACAAACATCTATGACGGTGTCACAATGTTTACCTTCTCTCCATATTCGGGATCGACCGCCATCATCTCACGTAGAGTGCGAAGTACTTTGACGCAGAGCTTTTCTTCCTTCTCTTCTAGAAGCTTCTCCGTGTGTCGGATCAATCTGTGAACACCAACAGACAACTAAGCATTTATATTGATTACGATAAATACTAATATTAGGGGTATTCAGCAAGAATGAGAATTTTTCAAGGTATATTTTACTACAATCGGTGTTTTTGGAAACTCCAGGTCTTACCAGTCTCTGTCTCCAGCTCCTTTCACTAGTTATCATATTTAAGACCCTGGGATGATGAACTCCCTATGAGAGCAGAATAAGTGGGCTGACAGAGCTTCTGGAGTTTTCCTCAAGCACTGGTTACATGCTGAACTGAATTTAGTTAGAGAAAATACCACGTAACCAGAGATCTTTGATCTTGCATATTTCAGGAAGATTCCCCTTCCAATAAAATTTCCATACCAATTATATTGAATGTGCTTTATTATGATTATTCTTTATTATCGGGTTTTATTATCGTATCGGTCCTTATATCAAGAAAACGTTGTAAAAATAATGCAAGAGTTTTGTAACTCAAAATATATTGAACTTGACATAACACTATTCAAACGCAAAATTAATTTTTCTATATCACGAAAACCTACAATGGAATAATGCAAAAAAACAATAAAATATTACATAAATCATACAGTTTCTTTATACATTTTACAGCAAGCAAGCAAATCAATTATAATTGACATGTAATTTTAATAATGATTGAATTAATTATTATTTATTTTTGACATTCATTTAATTGCGATGG
>DWPQ01000334.1:0-17723 GCA_018251795.1 Perichares adela
CCCCCACGCCCACACCCACGCCCGCCGGGCCCGTCTGTTTGAACCAGCCGCCGGCCTGTCCGTGCGGCATGCCGCCGCCGCCGCCCGGTCCTACGTTAGATACACCTCCCACCTAAAAATAAACATCCTAATTAATTATGCAATACAAAATGTACATTATTATAAAAATAAAGATTTTGTCCCTTTACAATATTATTACTAAGACGTAGAAATACACGGAGATGCATTCTCGAGTCCAAAAGCTACATTGTGCCTGTGGTGCAACTTGGTTCACAACGGGCGCAGCTACGGCACTCGTTACCCCTTTCCAGAGTCAACCATGTAATGGTTTTAAGTATTTCAGTATATGTGCATTACTTATTATGGTGTACATTAGTATTTTTTGCAAAAGAAGCAAATCAACCGACAACTAGGTAAAGGAGCAGTCATAACAATGGTACGACACCAACCTGTGACTGTTGTGGCAACATCTGGTGCATCTGTTGCAGCCTCTGCTGCTGCTGGGGCTGCATCATATGCTGCAGTTGTTGCGGCTGCTGCGGGACGCCGCCGCCCAGCCCGACGCCGCCCACCTGCACCCCGCTCACGCCCCCGGGGCCCACGTTACCCACGCCCACCCCAACGTTGCCGACGCCACTCGTCGCTTGCTGTTGGTTTTGAGCTATCTATGTAATATAATAATAAAATTTTGCATGATATACAAATACAAACAACAAATACAGAAAATCAAAAGTATTGTGGCGGTAACGATCAATTTCATTTGTTAAGTGTTTGTACACACTTGTTTTCTAGTTTTTACTTGATTTATATATTTTAATATTGGGCAGGGTAATAAAGGAGATAAATTATTAAGCGATTCTTGTCCGGTCAGTAATGCCATTGATATTTTGATATTGCAAACATCAATGGGAGGCGCTGGCCGCTTACCATCAGATAACCTACTTATATGTTTATTCTCTACTGATAAAAAAAATAGTGCGTGTAATCTTTACATGTGGTTGAAGTAAATCTTCTTTGATAATGTGACAGATACTGATTAACTTAAATAATCTTAATATTTTATTTGTAACTTTTTGTACTTTTGATGTCTGATTGGGTACGACGTAGCTCGTAGCGCGTAGCAGTATTTTTACGTTATGTAACTCGTAGTAAGGTCACTGTCTGTCGTTTCGTCGCATATTCACGTCCGTTTTGTCGCATATTGGTCTACCTATCAAGACGAATGAAACGAGCCCAAACTCGATGGGGTAGTGTCGTTTTTAATCATTTAGTTCCTATGGAAATCTCTCAGCTCCATCATTTTCAAAAGATGAAACGTAGCTAGATTGATTTATCACCTCCAAAAACTAAATTGCATGAAACTCGTTTAAGCCGTTTTCAAGATTCCGATTATAATAAATAGTGTCGCTGTTTCATTTCAATGAATTTTAAATCACAACATTTCACTGGTTTCACTTAAAAAAGCTAATGTATTTATCTCTGGCATATGTTCGCAATTGGTCATAGAAAGGTCAGTACAAATAAACGTTTCTTTTCGTTCAACAGACTGGCAAAATACGACAAATGGACGGACGTACAGAGGTACCGCCGATCGACCTAAAGAGACAAAACCAACAAGCTATGCACTCGATCCATACCTGTGCTCGTTGTTTGATGAAAGCGGCCATGAGCGGGGGGTTCGACTTGAGGATCTGAAGGATCTCCTGCTGCTGATTGTGGCTGGTGGGTGACCGCAGCGTTGCCATTAGCTGCTGCAGCGCCTTTTGGTGCATTTGCGGCTGCGACTGTTGTTGCTGCTGCTGCTGTTGTTGCTGGGGCGTCGGCGCTCGTTGCTGCTGTTAACAATTAATAAAACATTGAACAATTTTTCACGTTATTATTACCTTTATTATTAATTTTACGCTTTGCATATTAATTTCGTAGTCATTTATAAAGTCACAAAATAGGTAATATACTATATTATACTAATAGTTTATAGAGTGACTATAAACAAGCTCATCATGGCTCTAAAAATAACAGACAAAAGGTAGAATTTCTGCATTATATAATTCGAGACCCTAGGCAAGAGACCAATAAATCGTTAAGTATTCAATATTTCTCATAAATACACCTCACGTAACCGTTATCTAATTATAATTGTATGGAGTTAGGTCGTTCCGTTACCTGCGCGTGCTGCACGTGCGGCGCGGGCGCGTGGTGTGCGAGCCGGGCCGCGTGCGGCGGGTGGTGCAGTGGCGGCGGCGGCCGGTAGCGCGCGCCCCACTCGCTACGCACTCCCACGACCCCGCCCACCCCCACTCCAACACCAACGCCCACGCCCACCCCACCCGGCGGACCCATCGCCGCCTGCTTGCCGTACGACGGTGCTTGCTGCCGCGCCGCCTCCTCTTGCACCTATCATCAAATGTCATGCATGATCACTAAAATTACATCGAAAGTAACATAGAAAAATACAGAACGAAAGAAAAAGACCAGTTCTGATCGGACAAAACTTGGTGCTAACTGCTAGTAACATGCACTGAAAGGTATCGAATTAAACATAACATTTTTGGCGGAGTATGTTCGAGTAGTTTATAAATTAAATACTTAAACGTTATTTACCTGCTGTAACGCCTTCTGTACATTGTGCGGCAACGCGTGCGCGGCCGGCTTGGCCGGCGGGGGCGAGGCGAGCGCAGGCGCGGGCGGCGGGGAGGCGGTGCCCGGGCCGCGCGTGTTCATCGCCGCCATGCGCCGCCGGAGCAACTGCTGCTGCTGCACGCGCTGTTGAAGCTGCTGCTGCTTCAGCTTCTGCTTGATACTGCTGCAGAACGGCACTGAGCACTTTGTCTCCGTACAGTGCTTCGCGTGGTAGCAGCACAGGGCGATCAGCTGCTTGCAGATCGGGCAGTCGCCCTTCGTTTTCCGCTTGCAGACCTTGGTGTGCGCGACTACCCGCTTCATCTTCTGGCAGGACGGTAGCCGGCAGTTGGCGTCGCGGCACTGGCACGCGTGCACCAGGGACTGGATGCAGCGCTGGATGGAGAGCTTGCGGGCCTCCTGCGGGTTCGCTTGCTTCATGTCGCCAGGGGAGGAGCCCACGTCCAGGTCGAGGCCGAGCTTCTCCATCTTGTGCGGGTGGCGCTCCTTGTCGTAGCAGGGCACGCACAGGTCGAAGTCGTCGCAGACGGTGCAGTGGTACCGGGTCTCGACGTGCGACTTGCAGCTGTTGCACGTGTAGACGAACTTGTCCTGGCTCTGGTTGTGCAGCTCGTACAGCATGCACAGTGTGGAGAAACACGCGCGGCGGGTCGACGAGAACTCGTAGTGTCGGTCGCGCGCCATTGTCAGGAACGCGTCGCGTCCGTCCATCAGGTCGCAGTTCACCAGGGGGTCCGGGTCTTGGATTGGCTACAAGGAAAATGTGCTTTGTTGCATAACATGTCACATTTATGTCTTTTGTTACAACATTCCCGCCATAACTTTGTAAGGGTCGGGCCACATTGATCGACGGAGTTCGACGGTTTGTCCATACAAAAAGAGCGCTAAGCATGGAACGGCGTACGCATTCTTTTGCATCGACGCGGCGAACGAGCTCCAGCGGCAGACTGACTCGAAACGCGATCGATCGTCGATTGGTGACGGCGGCCGTCGGTGGGCAAAAATTTCATTATTAATTTTTTAATATGGGAGCCAGGCAACAGAACTAGGCGTCTTTTTGAAGCGATATTCCCTACCTACAGCTCCGTACGGAAGCGGACGCCTCCGTACAGCTGCGCGCGGATGGGATATGCTCCGTAAACGGGCGATCGACATGCGTAATAGTGTGTTCCGTTTCCATCGGCAAAATGCGAAAGGCCGTCGATCAGTGTGGCCCGACCCTTAACTGTCTTTATGTACTATTGGTCATGCTATGTATTATAAAACTTCGTAGCGGTGATTTCTGTTTTAGATGTTACAAACTTTACGAGCGTTGGTGACTACATACCTCTAATCATCATCTAGTCTGAACATTGGTCACATTAAAAAGTCAGTTTGTAGGTTAGTTTCCCGTGTCAAACATTAATACGAAACAAACTTGACTTTTCCATTTGGAATGCCGTGGCTAACATCCTATGCAATGAGGTACATATTACAATAGACAAAGGCGTGGAATTGATGAAGGTAAATTCAATAGCTACACATTAATCAATTAGTCTTGCGAATCAATTAATAAATAAATAATCAAATATTATTAAATAATCATTTTCACCAGAAATATATAAAGTTTAATTCAGTCAAATCCACTCTGATAATATTGTATGTTCGGTTAAAAGATGATAATTTGCCATAACAATTTCCTAAATAATGATTATAAATAGGACAATCAAAATGAATGAACTCACCGCTAAGCTGGCCGCAGACTGTGCAGAGTGTAGCCTGATGACAAAGAACACTTCCTTGTGCTTCTCCATGGTGGCGAATATTTTCGCGCTGAGATCGCTGCCCTGCTGCTGGTCACTCTGCTTCTTGCTGTTCTTCCTCTGGGCCGCTTTGGATTTGTTCGACTTCTTTGCTTTCTTCTGCCCCTTCTTCTTACCGTCGGGACCTTGTTCGTTTTCCTCGGATGACTGGAATATCTAAAATCATGTTAGATATCACACGAATTCGAACTCTAAACATTTCGAATTAGGGAAGGCAATATTTAATTTACACATTGGTGTAAATTTCAGAGAACACTAAACTGGACATTTTAACAAACAACATTTTAACAAATTGGACATTTTAAAAAACGGCACATGTAAACAAATATTAAAACTTTGCATAATCCGAGTAATTAAGTTACAGAAAGATATGTAGTATCCCCATGAAAAAAAATTAAGCAACAATACTTTTGCTCTTGTCTTGGGACGTTATGTACCAATGTATGTATAATAAATAACATTCTACAACGTCATATCACTCGCAGTAGGAGCAGTATAACATACGAGTAGCACTGGTTTATAAAATAAAATGAGAGTGATACTGACCACTGCCTCAGCTGCCTCGGCCTGCTTCCTCTTCTCCTCCTCCTCCTGGTCCAGCTCCTTGATGGATTCCTCCAGCACGTTGGGCCAGAAGTCCCCCTCGAAGTACGGCAGCTCCGCCGCAGACGAGATATTGTCCTCCATCGCTTGCTTCAATATATCTTTGTAATCTAATATTATCCTGTCTATAATACCCTTATCTAACATTTTCTTATACCACTCCTGCAACCTTTTAGGCTTCGGTATCTTTTGTTCAGGCGGATGGCAGTGGAAGATGTAGTCGTCGCCCTCTGAGGGCGGGCAGGCCCAGATGTGGGCCATCGTGTAGCCCAGCTGTTTGGCGTAGTCCAAGTAACCTAATAAAATCTCGTGATACACCGCGGTCCTATACTGCCGCGGTTGGAAGAAATGTACAGAATCTAAATAAGCTATGTACACGCGCCTTCTGTTAGGGGACGGACTGTCGCTGCCGTATTCCTGAAACAATCATTTATTATATGTATTTATTACTCTCAATTTCATCTATTTTATTTTACCAAACTATTATATTATGTCAAATTAAATATTTCAAAATCTTTTAATTTTGATTGACAGTAACAGGACACGACAAAAGAAGTGACATTGTTAATGGCACTGTTTTCTGATATTGTTCTAAAATATATTGTTGATAAATATATATATGCAAGGGACACTCACCTGTACATGCATTCCAAAAAAGCAAATATCAGTCCCGTCTACTTCCTCAAATGCAAACAACGCTTTAGCCCGATACGGGAATTCGGAAGACAATTCACCCGGCTCCACAAACCTGGATCTCATCCCAGGTTTCACTTCCACCAACTAAAAATATTAATATTATTATTTTAACATCCTGACTGCTATCTAGAACTTACAGAAACAAACCTGATATAAAATATGAACAGTCTTCTTTCTGTTACCAGTGGTAACTGGATGGAATGCAGTCTGTTACATGATTTTAAATTATTTAAACGCGAAACTTCTAATTACATGACTGTATAATATATTTTTACATAACAATATTCGTTTTTAAGATATTTAGAAAATAAAAATGTAAGAAATTGGCGTTTGAACAATGAGAAAGAGTAATCGTGCTCTTCACTACTAAGCAAACATGCTACAATTGGAGAGAAATGTCTTCGATTCAAACAAAATCACAGTTACTGTTCAATATATAATAGTCAAGATCTCACCTTCTCAGACGACGCGACAACCCTGATATGCACTTCACCGGCGCCAGCCTCTTTTTTCTTAAGGAAATTATTGACTCTCGTCTCTATATAAATGCCAAGCTTGGAAGTGGGCAGCTTCTTCGCACAGAATTTGTTTTCTTTCCGTTTGGCTCCCTTCTTCTTCAAGCAGTTATCACAGCAGAAGCCCTGCGGCCAGATCTGGTCGTGGTGCAGCACGCAGATCTGGTGCTGCTTGCGGCCGCAGTCCATGCACACCACGAACGGCTCCTGTTCCAGGTGATCGTTCTTCATCTCCTTGAATTGGTCCTTTTTGATAGCCCTGAAAATGTGTCCAACTTATAATAATAACGTGCCGTGCTATGGTAAACAGCTGTGCACGATATTGTGCAGAAGGAAACCAAATCGTTCACGATACGCGAATCTTGAACAACATTACCGGCGTTGACCTAGCACCGCGACCGTCCAAAAATACATGCGTCTGTCGAATGGCAAAAGCAATTGGATCAATTTATGGAAACTAACTATACCGAAGACGTTGGGTTACATTATCGAAGTTTTCATACGGATCCGTAACGTTTTGTAAATATTCTATCGGCTATGTTCATAAAGGCTAATGTAGGATTCTAATGTTTAAATCGGTCCTATAGTTCCGGAGCTTATTCAATGCAAACAAACAAATATTTCCTCTTTATAATATAGTACATATAGATGTATAGACAAGACGGAAGTATCAATAATTCAAATATTCTAAAACTCATAACATCAGTAAGCCGATGGTAAAAACATCACACAACATCAATGAATTCGTTGTCACAATTTCCTGTTTATAAAACAAAATATAAGTGCTAATTTTGAATCCCCCTGGAGACATATTTACCCATATAGTGCCTCAAACATATACGGCTGATCAGGTGTTAATGGTTATAGCAGCCAACATATATGTGTAGCCAACTTCAAACTACCATAGTAGTAAAGTTTAACTGTCAAGACAATACGACCAAACATAATATTGTAATGTTATGTTGCAAGCACACATATGACAGAACTACCCAGACGATACCAATGGCACTACGCTGTATGCAGCCGCTTTTGGAGCTGCAGCGTAGATAACCTTATCTATTATTACAATAAGTTGGTTATAATACAGCTAACAAAACTTGCAAATGTCAGCTATTCGCAAGTTGTTGGCTGTAGTGCACCTTTGTGTGCAAATAATGTTATTCTATTGTATCCAGTATACCACTCATCAATACTCTTTATACAGAGCATTCTATATTATGTTGTATTAAATTGCACTGACAATTTTTAACCTTGAAATGTTATTAAGGTCGATTTAAAAAAATTAAGTGAAATAGACTACGATACAAGTTGGCCGAGCAAACGTAATTGTGCAATACATTGAAATATATTATTAGAAACCTATTGGATCCTACCAGGGCAACTAACCATTAGTTTTATAATGCCTCAATTAGTTGGGCCCTAATTATCAATTATTAAATAAACAATAATAGTGTGTACTCACGTCTGCGGCTGCAACGGGTCGTCGCCGAGCGTGACGGTGTCTCCCTGGATGTCGTTGAAGCACTTCTGGCAGAAGGTGTATCTATCGGACACAACCCCATACGCTTTTAGACTTTATTCATTCCGTGGAGCGATGGTGGAGATGTGAAGCGTGACAGGAACGTTTTGTGTGCAGGCAAGGGGGTGCGTGGAGAGGGCGAAAAAAAATTAGTAAGCAATGAGAACATAAAGGGATTAGTATATTAGACAGTGGTCACACGGTATTGTGGTTACACACACTACAGCCTGAAGCATACAACTGGCACGTACAAAACACATCCACAAACTAAAAAATAGGCATTGTTGAAGTAGTGCTACTGAACTTCTGTATTTTCTATAATTAATATGGAACATTAGGTACAGGTCAATTTTTTTAAGTATGACCACAAATATAAATGTCTAATGATTTTGTTGATCATATTGAAAGCTTGATTTTAATATGAAAAATTAGTATTACGATTCTTGTTCACAAAGATGTTGTGTCAATTATTTTGTCAAATAATTAAAGTTAGTGTTGCCAAAACACAAAATGTGACATAACTATATGATAATACTACAAATACATTGAATGTGTGCAGTTAACAAAGAATTTACTAAACATGGAGTATGACAAATTTTGATACACATAAAAGTAAAAGGTTAAAAAGAAAAAAAATGTTGATTGCATTAGCTATTGACAAACTAAAAAGTGCTGAAAGATAATGAGGAGCTACTTTACTAGACAAGCGACAGGAAGCTTTTTGTTAATATACATTGGAAGGGACGACATCACATAAAACAGTTAAGTTACTTATAGGTATTATAATAATCCTCTATACCAAATTATCAATATTATAAAAATCTCATCAAAATTCTCACCCAGATTTTTTTATTTACATAATGATATAACTCAGTACTTTACTACAATTTAATTTAATGTAAAATGGCAATATATTGTGGTGGTAAAGTGCACTAACATACAAGGGGTTATTCAATTGTGCCTTGAATGGAATCCTTATTCCAGTTTTACATTATGAAGATTGGTCATAGTTAATAAAATAGCAATTCAAAACTCTGACGCATTTTAAGCAATCTCCAATAAATAAAAAATAAAAACCCAGTAATTAATAGTATTAATATACTACATAGTAAATTGCACAAATTGTCAACTTATGTAGTTTAATTAAAAAGACTATATCCAAGTCATAAGTTAAATAGAGATACATTTTCCCATCATTGTTATTATTATATTATTATTCACATAATTGAAGATTAATTTTATTACGGTAATGTTGATTAGTAGCAGTTTTACAACATACAATATTTTAAGACTTTAATTTCAAGTTTGATGCATTGGGAAAAGGAGAAAAAAAATGAAATATCCGAAATAATTTGTTAAAATGAATTAAAAGTAAATCAACTGTAAATCATTCAAAGCAAAATAAACTGTGAAATGTGATGATAGTACTTAGTAATACAAAAATCATAACCAAACACGATTTTCTGCATCCATCCGGGTAATACTAAATGAACTTGCTGCAGTAGTCACACAATTGCTGTAGAAATAAATCCGCGCAATCAGACCACACTAGAGGAAACGCCATTATAACCATTATATTCAAGAACCCATGTTATAATACTACATGAATACATCAGACCTTAACACATTCCCGATCGATGTGGAAGGACTTTAGGCGAGAAGTGTGATTATCGAGGAACAACGAGGCCACCAATTCCATTAATCCTCAGAGCACTGACCATTATAAATGAGCAGAACACTGGGACACCTATACCTACCCCTTTGTAGTAACCAATGGGCTTAAATTGATTTAAAACAATTACTTAGCACTTGTTTGTGTGCACAATTTGCCATTTCACAGTTTTGCCACTTCATACAAATGTTTAGTTAACAAAGCACTATGTGAAATCTGAACTGATCATCAGTATAGTTATATCATTATATAAACAGCATAAATATATGTAATTATGTAGCTAATTTGATATTTTATGAAAATTTGCATCAGCTAGTTGATATTCATTTACAAATCAAAATTATGCAATATAACTAATCCTGCATTTTATTTAGGAACAAAAATCATATACCAAGGTGGTTGAGTTGTAATTGATCTCTTATTTGTAAATAAGCTCAAATCAGTTGTTTGGTTTAGACAATTTGGAGGTTGGTGAACATATACAATAACGAAACAGTAGCAAAATACATACCTGTTCTGGTAACTGAAGTATTTAGCGTCGCGCGGTATCGTGCACAGCTGTTTACCATAACAGCACAGCACTTGGGGGTTGAAGGTGTATTTTCTACCGCAGCAGTAACCCAGGCTCTGCATCACGGGGTCTATGTCTAGCTCAAACACTTCCGATAACTAAAATGTATAAATACAACCATAGTTAATGAAAATTTCTTCATTTATTCATCGCGCATCAATCACAGGTTACCATTGGCAAATTTTATATTTTGTTATATAATAAAATGTATATATTTATTGAAAGGCTAAGTATAAGACTTTAATACAATGACATAAATGATAGAATAATAGACTTAATGTTATTTAAATTACGATTAGTTGGGAGAAGAATGTTGGCTCACCTTAGTACAGTATCTGTAGACACGCGAATTTTTCCGATTGTACAGCCACGCGTTCTCAAACATGAGCCAGACGTCATCGACGTATTCCCACGGATCCTTGTACATGCCCTCGTCCAGTTTCTTCTTGATGGTGGAGAGATCGATGGGACGCGTCACAATGTCAAAATAGTCCGGGATGCCCAGCGCCTGTGCGTCCACCGGCTGACGGAAGGGCAACGACTCCGGATCGAGACGGAACAGGTTCTCCAGCGTCGGCATGAGGGCCTGTCGTAGATCCTCCGGCTTGAACACGAAGGTCCGTCTCGGCCCGCGGTCCGGTCCGTCGGCGCTCGCCTCGCCGACGTCCTCCTTTATCTCATGTTTCGGTTCTATTTTAATTTCCGGCTTTACATCCTGCTTGATCTCCTGCTTCACCTCCTGCTGCGGTTCCTGCTTGATCTCCTTCTTGACGACGAAGTCGTATCGCTCCATCGGTTCCTTCGAGTCGTCGTCCCGCATGCCCTTGCCCCCGCAGTCGACGTCGTCCGGGTCCTCCTTGACGGTCGGTTGGTCGTCGGGCTCTAGTTTGGTGCGAGAGTCCTCGGCGGGACTGTCGTCTGCGGAGGCGGCGGCGAGCGCGGCCATCTGGGCGGAGACCGAGGCCTGGCGGGAGGCGGGGCGTTGCTCGGGAGCGGGGCTGGGATGCGCGAGGGGCGTGGCCGGCGTGGCGGCAGCCGGCGACGCGCCTTCGCCCCGAAACGCGTGGTTCATAAACGGGCTCGCGACCGCTGAGCGCTTGTCCTGGAGTCCGGGGGAGGCCAGCGGCGCTGGTCCGTTGCTCTGGATGGAGGGATAGGGCGCGGGCGACGTCATCGGCTGCCCGAACGGCGACATGCCCGGGTTGCCTACGCTGCCTACGCCGACGCTCCCGCCGTTTGGTGTTTGTGGCATCTGTCGGATTTGGTCCTTTCCTTAGTACATTATGTTTTTTAACTTACAAATATAAAGCAAATAAACATCAACTTGTTTATAAATAATCAAATTGAACATCAATAAATCATGTTTAATATAGGCCAAACCATTGTTATACATTTGTTATCTAATGAGATAATATGAATCCTTACCTGATTTGGACTGGGTCCCGGCGGACCGACCAGGTTGGATTGGTACGTCATACGGCTGCCGGGCATCGCGAGCGGCATGCCGCCCGGGGAGGGGATGCGCATGGACGGTAAGCCGGGCTGCGCGGGAAGGTTCGGCCTGCCCACGCCCACGCTGCCCACGTTCCCGCTCACGCCCGGCGCTGTGGGCCGAATGCCGCTCATCACGCCCCCGCCCGACATCACTCCGACGGACTGCTGTTGCAACTGATTCTGCTGTTGCTGCTGTTGTTGTGCCTGTAATTGCTGCTCCTTTCTCTTCTGCCTCTTCTCCTCCAGCTCCTTCTGTATCTTATATATCTTCTCGGCTAGTAAGTGGTAGTACTCTGATCGAGTGCTCGCCATTTCGTACATATCTCCCTCTACTTTTCTTGCATATGCTACTAAGTTGTACATTCTTTTATCTAACATTGCTTGAGGATCTGGCGTGGGAAAGATAGCTTGCACCCTGTTTGACAAATAACAATCAAATAAGTTCAACTTGAAGTTCTAAACTTGATGATCTAGCACAAGTAATCATGTAAGTTTACTTACAGTTTATGAACAAGGTGGTTTCTGAGATCGGCTGTTATAGACTGGTGCCACTCCTTCGTGCCAGAGACAGGATTGGCGGTGACGGCGCCACCGGGCAATTGGAGGGTCCCCGCACCCATCTACAACACACATGTTCCTTTAGCTACTTCTAAATCAATGTTAATCATATGGATATTTATGTTTGATAAAGTGAGCTTGACCTAAAGAATTTTTTATACATATTTATATAAATACTAAAAATTTACTGAGCAGTAAGTTATGATTCATTTCATAGTTGAAATAACATAACACTAGACACACGCTAATACTATTAGGGTTCCTCCCGATACTACTATCGTTGCTAAAGCAGTATTCGCCTATTAGAAAAATCTTTGTATCAATGAAATCACGTCTTCTGGTACAGAGAGCTCCTATCCATTGCATAAACACATAAACACTGCGTAACATACACTGACCAATTGCTGCTGTTGTTGTTGCTGCTGCAGATCGGAGGCCGACTGCTGCGCGAACAGCTGCTGCATCTGCGAGGGTTGCTGCGGCGGCACCACGTCCGAGAGGCCGGGCGGGCGCGGCACGGGCATGCGGAGGGGCGCGCGCGGCGCCATGCCCATGTTGGCTACGGACGTGGGGCACACGATGCCGAGCGCCTCGTACGCTCGCTTCATGTCCGCGCCCGCGCCCGCACTCATGCCCACGCCCGCGCCGCCGCCGAGCGCCACGCCCGCGCCGCCACTCCCACTCACGCCGACGCCCGCGCCCGCGCCGGCGTTTGTAGGTGCAGCGGAGGACGTTACTCCTGACGAGTTATCGTCCATTACAGTATCCTCACGCGGTGTTACAAGATATCGCAAAATATTGTACATGTTACGATTAAGGTATGTAAATTACTTGTGCTTTTATTGAAGTCGGCTGTTGACCTTCGCAGTTTACGTTTTAAATCACAAAATGTTGAGATAATGTATTTCGGTCGACCTGGCTTATTTTCAAAACCCTTGGGTTCTGCATAGCAATGTGACAAGCACTAACAAACCGAACATTCGTATTGACAAAAAAATTTAAGATTCTACATTCAGAAAATGATACATAACATAACATCGTATAATAAGGAAAAGGCATAATTTTGCATACCGCCTCAACAAATTGGAGCGATCTTTGTTAGGGATCGAAAGAACTAAAATTGATACGCGAGTTGCCAATTGATATTTTCAAGCAACATGTCGTTAAAAGATATACAGACAGATACATAAATAATAAAGGAAACTGGAAATTAAGCCACGCAATAGGTTCACTGGAGCTTCTCAGAGAATTAGAAAGGGGAAATTAACTTACCAGATAAAGGATTTACGGGCGCAAGGCCGCTCGGCGTGGGCGCAGCGGGTACGTTAACGCCCACTCCCACGCCCACACCTACGCCCACACCCGTACCGCCCACGCCTGCGCCGCCGACGCCTGGCGTAGAGTGCGATGCCGCTGCTGCAACCATATTTACAGTTTATTCTACATTCGGTCCAAAGTATAACCTTCTATAAAAATAATATTCTATAAATATCAACCACCGAGCCCACAAAGCAATTGCTTATTTTTTTTAGGAGGCGGCGTTTAATTCCGCACGTTTGTGATGGACATTTTGCTATTGGCGCTAGATAGCGGTCTTTACAGCTTCACGCGGACGGACGGTGTTTAGTTGATGACATGCAACTGAATAATTAGGTACTATAAATATATATTCCATAGGTCGTAAAATTTAGGTGTAATATAGCTGCAATGACGAGTTCCGTCGCTAAATCAACATCAATAAAATAGTCACTCACCGTTCATTGTCGTACTTCTAGTCCGATCGGCCTGCTTGAGCGGCAAACAGACCGGACAGTCATTTTTGTTACAGTGCTTCCAATGGTTTATAATTTGCCGCGACGACGAACAATGCGGCACTACACAGTTTTTACCCGCCTGCAACAAAATGTTACCATTAATTCTACGGAACTATATAACGTTAAAAGAAATCATTTATGTAGATTTTGCATTTTATTTGTCCATAAATTATTAAACGAATATTTCCGGTAGTTTACTATGAAATACGAAATGAAAATTAGACTGTTATATTAAGTAAAATGAGTATTGAAAACCTGGTGGTTCGAACGTTAGTCTCGCACACGGGAGGAGAATGTAAGTTTGTGAAATTAGTAGGTACTAATGTAACAGACTTATATGCGTATTAACATCACTTGCTTCGGTGAAGAATAACATCGTGAAGAAACCTGCATAACTGAGAGTTTTATATAATGTTCTCACAGGTGTATTAAGTCACCACTTGGCCAGCGTAGTAGACAATGGCAATTAAACCTCTCAGTATGAAACAAAGCTCAGTAGTGGGACAATTTTTATGGGTTGTGAGTGCGAATAAGTAAATTAGTGAGTGTAAGAGACATCCAGATATGGGTAATCGTCCAAAAAATTTTCGAGAGACGATATTCTCAAGATATTTTTCCGATAAATTCTCAAATGGTAAAATACATTTTGTAGGAGAAAAACGATTAGTTTAATTTGCCGAAAGTAATTTTCGATAAAAAATCGTCGAAATTGCTTTCTTAGTCTGTCAAATAGGTATCACCGATACACTTATGCACGTAAATTTTTTGCTTCTACCACTGTTTCAGAAAGGTGCTTTATCATGGATGAGAAGAAACGGCGAAAGAAACTCATCAGCACATCCTTTAATCAATACAAATGTTATACAGTAATATTTCCTACCCTGTGCGGAAATAGATATATACATATATGTACAGAGTTAATTATTCGAATACATTTCTGTCATTTAAATAATCATCAATAGTATAGTAACTCTTGCCTAAGAGTTGAGTTTTTACACGTTTCTTAAACATTTCTACAGGTAGGTCGCGTATCAGTTTTAGAATTTTATTATAAAATTGTACACTAAGCCCCAGAAAAGATCACTGTACCCTACTAAGACGGTAAAAAGATTAACTAAATGATGCATTCCTACTTTGCCTATTTTGTACATCCCTATTTAGCTTATTTATACATGCCAATATTATTTTTTAATAACATTATATTACTATATATTAAGAAGCTACTGTAAGTACACCTATGTTTTTAAATTTTTCACGAAAAGACTCCCTGTTCCCTGTTAGTCTGTTACTTACCTCCCAAAATAAGGTCATATTGAATACAAAAAAACGGAATTCAAAAGTTGTTATGTAAGGCATACCGTTGTGAATTTGGTGTTGATTTCTTGATGATGTACTTATTTTATTGAAATGTTTGTGTGTTGTTGTACACCAATTCAACTCTTAGAACGTTTTAAGTTTCTCAACCGTCAATAGAAATCTTGTAAAGGGACATACGAGCGCTTATTGGTATTGGTGTTATATTATATCCTGCGACATCGCGATATTGACTGTACTGTCAGCGCTTACGTCATCATCCAGTGCAACCTTTGCGATTTGCGACAGAAGTGATCTCAACCGCTTTCACTGCGCTGACGCACCAGCGCAAGCTTTTTGCTACGAGTTTCGTGATCGTGACCTTTATTATGTTCAACGTGGATTGTGTCGTATTGTAGCGTAGGGTCTAAATTGGTTTAACTGACACACTGATGTATTTATGCATCCTTCTACTAAGCGAAGGATTCTCGGCCACGACGGCGATTTTGGCATTTGTGTTAAATAAGTAATTGCATCTAAGGAGTAAAAATATTTTTGGACTTTGTAGTATACAGGTCTCGTAGCGCCACTTAATGTTAGGTGGACTGTATTACATTTAAGTACAGTAATTATGGTAGGCAGGGTCGACATGATTAAATATTTATTTTAAAAATGTCTGTTCCCCCAGCTAACACTCGGTATATAGGCCAAATTGAAATTCAAAATCGTTTAGTTATATGTATAGAAGTCATCGGCAGTCGTCTGAGCCCCAACTCCTGCGGGCTAGTGCGGAACCGGAACCAGAAAAATAAGAAACGAAGTATTATCGAGAGCTGCCTCGTACTCAGCAACTCGCATATTGAAACGTCAGCAAGGTCGGGCCGCCGTTTCCTCATGAAAAACGCATGCGGGGCGAATTAAAAGTCGCGTGCAATACTTACAATGACCCCGATGAGCTTCAACTGAAACGGTTAGCTTGGCGATTGATTGGTTTGATTGGCGGTCTGTCGATGTACTGAACACCGTAAGATCATAAAACAAACAATACTTTACGGGAATAAAGGGAACGTTATTTTAAATACGAAAATATTAAAATGTAAAATCAATTAATTATATAATATATACACGAGGCACGCGGCGTAGCCGTGGGTACCAATGAATTGGTAACAAAATAAAAAAGGAATGATTCCAAGAGGATGTGACATGAGGATCTGGCCGTACAGCCGTACACTGCAGGGGAGGCGCCGTGTACGCGCGATACCCAAGGTTACGTTTACGGTTGGTGGCGTGTGTATTTACGTAAACTGTTGTAGTGGCCTAAATATTTACAAAGTGGCCACTCGCGTCTGCAAATAGAGAGCATGTGTCGACTATTACGTGCGTTTATAGCATTTGAATCGTTGAGCCGCGTACCAGTACCTAGTGCGAGTGCGAACACGACCGACCGACCGCATAGTACGGTACGGCTGGCGGCCGCTGGTGCTATTATTTGTGTCGATTGACTGATTCGATACTGAGATATACAATGGACGCGGCGGTGAGGGCGGCGGCGGCCTTACGAAACTGACTGGTACTGGTGCTGTTTACGTAAATATAACGAGAGTGACTTAGATCAATTATATGTCGACATTCAGTCACGTGCCGCGTGTGCTGAATACCGAAACAAAACAGGCCATTTTGTACCGTTTTACAATCGTAATAATGTAGTGTGCGTGTTAAATAATGCCCAAATAACATTGATTTCGCCGATATCAATCTTTGTTTAGAAAAAGGTATCGCCTCTTCGGGCTTTGTTTACACACACCAACCTTCTGTTCATGGATTTAATCAACTCTTTAAAGGTAGATTGTGGTAGATTTCCATGTTCTCCGGAGCTGGTTTTTGCTGACGCTACAACTCGGTCATCCCGTTTAGGTGTGTTTCTTCTTGGACCCTCTGATGTTTCCAGCGGCCTGCAGTTGATCGACTAACTCCACATGTCGAGCGACAGAAATGCTCAAACGGCGAAAGGCGGCTCGAACCAGTTTGTAATGACGTAACGATTCGAACAACTTCTGTTTTGCGTACGTACAATTTGTCAGTGAACAGAAAATCAAACGCACAGAACTTAAATACGAATTTAACGATAGTTTTAAATAGCTGGGCGCAGGACATTAAACCGTTAAACGTAAAAAAATAAAAGTGTCGACACCTTGTGTCGGCTTGAATTACATATGACCCGGTGGGTGACACTTGATAATTTTATCAGTCCTTTGTACCTAAACCAACCAACGTTGCAAATTAATGTTCAAAAGCGTATTACCGATATTCGTTGAGATATAGAGTATTCCACCGATATCCAGACTCAACACGAGATCTCTTAAACCATAAGAGCTACAGACTTAAAATTTGGCAGAAAGCTTATTTTACCGAGTAAAGGTTTTTTTTTTTTATTTTAGATAAGTTAGTGCTTGACTACGATCCCACCCCATAATAGGCGGTGATGAAGCCATAGATGGTGAAGCGCACTACCTTAGTAAAAGCCTATTCACTCTCTTCTTGAAGAC
>DWPQ01000335.1:0-17723 GCA_018251795.1 Perichares adela
ATTGTCTCCAGAATACTTCTTCCAATGAATGAAGCAAAATCGAAACGAAGTATGAAATATAAGAGACGACAACGTCACTGTCAAAAACGCAGTCAGACAGCACAGAAGTAACCCATCTGGTATAAATGTTCTGTGGAAGTAACCAACCAATGTCAATCCAATTCAAATTTTATTTTCTTCACTCCATTCGTTTTTAAATTTTACATTTCGCAACACGAGTTAGTATTGCGTTAATCTGATTTGTGTTTCTTATTTTGTGCATAGCTTCACTTTCAATAAAGCTATTGATTTTACATCAACCCTTAAAATTTTATGAACTCATAGTTTGCGTGTGTAAGTAATGGAGGATGTACAAAATGTATACTTATCTCCTCTCCCGGACTCGCCTTACGTGAAACCATTCCGGCTAAACTATACTCAGAACGGCGTGGAGAAGAACTGGGACCTTTTAGAAGTACACGATAGCGTCGCCATCGTGGTCTTCAATGTGACAAGAAGAGTGATGATCTTCGTTAAGCAGTTCAGACCAGGTAGGTCATTTGAAAATAATGTGTAGAAATTATTAACTTATTATTGTGTCTTGGAGACCTTAAAAAGTATTGTTACTAACATTTGAAACATTTAGAATAAAATTATTTCTAGATCCCTGCAACTGTAAATCTAATATATCCTATGACGTTTTTAAATTTATTCGTTATTATAATTTTTAATACTGCAGAAATACTATTTTCATTTTTAACAACCAGTTAATTCTACAGAAATCTAATTTCCTGTGATAGCAAATAAATAAAACTGCTAATCATAATAATTTGTTATCATAGTTTAGTTTAATTGGCTTCTGAACTATTATAATAATATGGAGCTGATATAATTATTAGAAACCTGTATATATAAAAAAGATTTACACTGAAGAACAGCTTGTTTCAGCAATTTTATCTGCTATTATTTTAAATATGACCAATAAGATGTATTGGCAATATGTTTTCTGTTTTTCAATGTACAAGAGCGAAAGAGATAGACTATAATTAATACATTTCAAAAAATATCTTTGTTAAACTACAAAGATATTGTTTTAGTTTAAAAATCTTTCTCTTCTCTCGAAAAAAAAGATTGTTGTAATAGTGATAAGACCGCCAATTGTATCCCAGTTTCCTATTATATGCTGTAAACCTTTGATTGTGTACAATAAAGATAATTGTTGTTTAATCCTTTAATTTTCAATTAAAACTTTAATATTATAATATATGAAAAACTTTGTCCAACAGCGATATATTACAATAATATCCATCCAGATGACCGTCAAGCAGAGTTTATTGACACACAGAAGTACCCTGCCAAACTGGGTTTGGCCCTGGAGATGTGTGCTGGCATTATTGACAAGAACAAACCAGTGGCACAGATTGCTAAGGAAGAGGTACTAGAGGAGTGCGGCTATGATGTACCTCTCACTCAGTTGCATAAAATTATGTCTTATAGGCAAGTATAACAACAATATTTATGATCATTAAAGTGATTAGTTTCTTCTATTTCTTTGTCGAATATACCTTTTTTTTTAAGTTACTGATAATATTTGTCTATAGGTCAGGTGTTGGTGTGCAAGGTGCATTGCAGACTTTATTCTATTGCGAAGTAACAGATGAAATGAAGACAGAACAAGGTAACTAATGCTTGTGTTATCTTTAAAAGGACTGTATTGTCAGGGTTTTTCACAAGCTTTTCATTAATGGATACTGATTATTTCAAACAAGCACATAATTTCGGAACAGTTAAGAAGTTGGTGCAAGACTCAAACTTTAGTCCTTCGAGCAGGAGACTGATGTTGTTGATATAAACTTTTAATGAGACAGCTTCTGAATGCTACAAATAAACATGTTTTATTTCCAGGTGGTGGGGTTGACGACGAGTTAATAGAAGTGGTAGAAATGAACATCACACAGATTGAGGAGATGCTGAGCTCGCCTGGGCCGTTGACCAGTCCACCGAGCTGCCTGTTTGCACTGATGTGGTTCCTCCATAACAAGGCCGATAAGTTTAAAAAGTAGGTACTTAGTTTATGTACAAGACTTAAAATTATATTAAAAAAATAATGTTTAATTTGCCAACATTTTAAGATACTCTTATTTTACTTATGAATTATGAATTGCATAATATTTTTAGGCAAATATTTCAACCAGTTACCTTCAAATAATACATGTTTAATTTACACTACACATAACTATTATGTTGGTCTGTATGTTACAATTATTTTTTAGAATCCCAGTTCATTAGTTACATTTAAATAAATAACTTGTACCTATTGTTTGATATTTATATGTGTATTGTAATATTACATTTAGTCTTGCGTGATGTAACAGTACTGTAACAATACCTTGGATTTGAGACAATATAATTGTTGATATATGTATATTACATTGTACAATTCCCCAAGGTTTTCGCCCTAATTATCTATTATTAGGAATAATATTGAAGTATCTGTTTATTATTACACAATAATAGCTTTTTAAGCAGACAAATCACCCAAAAATAAGCAATGTTTCAATTTATAAAACAGTGTTTTTATATATATCAACAGCTGACAAATGAATAGATGGCCCACTCTTTAATATAACTGTGGTAATAAATAGGTCCAAGGGTGCAGGTGATCGATTGCCATCGGGTGGGCAATCTATTCGTCAGCTGTTGGTAAATATAAAAATACTGTTCCATGAACTGAAACGTCACAATGCAAAATTTTAATTTGGTTTTAATGTGTTTTGTTGGCCAGTGTTGCCAAAACAATATGAAGTTTGAAGATGTTTAATATGCTCAAATTACATAATGGGTAATGAAAAGTTTTTAAATGCAATTTTCTGTAATATAATTAAATTATTTTAAATGGAGTGGTGTTAAAATATAATTTTGAATTAAATGCTTATACATAATTATTATGTGCATAATATTTGCTTGTATCCATTCTGCTAAAGCACTTACTATAGGTATATTGAACACATACCATGAGAAACATTTTCACATTCTGTACCGTATCAATATTAAGTTATTATAGAAAACATAGCTGTGTTCTCACATTATCTGCTGCTTCAATCGTAAATAGAAGCCGGTAAAAAGTATTAGACCGCAATACTCTTTTTATCAAGCGATGCGATAATGTGAATAATGTCGGACTCCTCGAATTATTTGTAACTAATAATGTACATTTTCCACGTAAACTAAATACAAGATCCATGTTCAATGAAAAACTTTTCAATAATGCACCTACGAGTATTTTATTTGTTGTGGGCAGTTGAATCACAATAAGGGATTTCATTTCATAATCGCGCACCTTTTAACTTTATCCTTTATTGACGTATGAAAACATACACATAATTGGTGATTACATTCGTAGACATAGGCATTAAAGTAATACCGTACAGTATACTGCAATATACATTATACTGTAAATACATGTATACAGTATATATTTAGTGTATTCTTTTACATGACCAATACTGTAGTATCCATATGAATACTGCTTACCTTTTAGAGATGTGTGTTTAATATTTACTGACCAAACAGCCACATGCTCTGTATGTGACATAATATCCTTCACGAACAGGAGTTTCGAGTTGTATTGCGGCGAATGCAAAAAGACCAATGAGACGACATAATAAATATGTAAGCTACAGAATTTTTATTATTAAACAAAGTTTGACGTACAGCGATGTTCGTGTATTTTGAAGTAGTGTGCGTCTAGAAGTTTAGAGTATCACACACACATGGAAATATGTATATCACGGATATTGGTTTTTTTCGCATTTCTATCATCACAAAGATACTGTAATGTATTTAATAATACGTTTAGTTATACATATATTTTTTATGTACTGAATGTTTAGATTTTGTTGTATAACGAAGGTCAAGAGAGTGTTAAACTTGTTACGTATCGTTTTACGTAACCATTTTTTCTTATTAAATTAAAATAGCATTATTAATTTATTTAAATAATAATAAGCAGTAAAAACTGTCTACTTATCTTCTTAAACGAATTTAAATGTCAGGTTTTTATCTCCTAGCAGAACAGATCTTATTCAATGAAAAATATTTTAGATATTAACAGAGTCTGTTGTCTGTTCATTGTTTAATATTGGATATACAGAATATAATTATATATGGGTATAGAATATGTTAACATCTTTAAACATTAAAAACATATTTTCAGCATATAGATACCCCGTTCCAATTTTATTATAGCAGTTATAATTGAACTTCCGCTACAAATGTTATCTTGTTTTAGTTAAACGTAAATCTTTTTATTGATTTGCACTCGTTATCAATAATGGTCACATGTAGTTGCTATCAGTAATTATTTATAATTAGTTTATGTAATAACTGTATTGTTCATTAGTTGAAGTTTTATGTACTTAGGTTGAAAGTTCCAGATAACTGTAAACAGGTAAACGTAGTTAAATATGCCTTGTGTGTGTTTAAACGAATATATTTGTTCGAGGTTTTAGATGTTGTCACTATTGAATTTTTAGTTTTGTAACTAAATTGTAATTGGCGTACCTAACGTGTTGGTGACATCGCTGGTGATGCTGATGCTCTTAGGTGGCGGGACCACTTACAATCAGTATAAGATTTATAACGGGTACTCACTATTTTCGTATTATATATCGATATTTCGGCCCGGTTATGTGGATGGTAATGACAAAACTAGTGGCGGGCATCATCTACAGTTAAAAATTGACGGCAAAATTGATAGATAAGCCTTTTAAATTGCCACCTTTTTTTTATTGATATAAACTTAAACAATCATTGAAGGTCCTCACGATATACGATTTAAACAAATATCAATTGCTGTTTTGCGATTCTGATAGTAATTGTCTCATGTAAAAAAAATCCCCTACTGAATTAAATAGATCTTCATTCAAACCCACATTTGTAACACGAGTGAGACTCGTTCTCCGAAGTTAGCTAAGTGAGAACATCAATGAGCTACATCGGTATGTATGTTAATTAAGTTAAACCATTCCTATAAAACGTATGCGAAGATTCATAATATTTAAACTGTGATTAATATGCCTTCGAATAATAAATATGATGTAAAATTATTTTGTATTTTAATTAACTATACCATTCTACTTCGTGGCATGTTTTATTACTTGCCATTTTTACTATAAGAGACATTCTTGATACTTAACTTTTCTGTAGATATGTATATGTGGGATTTGTACCCATTATAACATATCAATATCAGATTGGGAGTTACGGTTAAAACCTTGCGACACACTTGATTGCACGCGCGCAGTGCCGCGGGCACAGCTAGTGATATACAAGGGCCGTTAGGTCGGTTGTAAATAAGCGAGTCGTAAGATTCGTATAACTATAATATTTACTAAGATATATTAGGTTGGCGCGAGGGGTTCCCGTGCCTAGTGTATCCTGGTGAGGTCCTCCACGATCTTGATGAGGTCGTCCACGGTCGCGTCGCGCATCATGCCGCCGCCGTCGTCGATCTGGGAACGTTACAAATGATCACAACAGATCCTCGACGTGGTTTTAATCTGCATAGTTCTCCACGGCAGTGATGCCTGGATAGACTACTAGGGTTTTCCTTGCAAAGCCCGTGTCGACCAAGTTCATACATATTTCAGAATCATCATCATCACAACGATGATGTGTGATCGAAGATGTGCTGTCACGCCAAAAACCTATCCGTAACCAATGTCATTACCATATATTTTTAAAATGGCGTGAGCGTGAACGGTTACCGCTAAGACTTTTTTCTAGGGGCTCTGATCACTTACCATCAGATGACCCCGTCTGCTCGTATACTTACTTCCATCCATCCATCAGCCTTAAGACGTCCACTGGTGGACACAGGCCTCCCCTAACTGGCGTCACTCCGACCGTTTTACTTACTTAATGCTTAAAAAAACTACTTATAACATTTACAAGTGTTTTTTTTACCTTTATTAGTTTTTTTTAATGTTAGTTACTAACCTGGAGCCCCTGCACCGTCTCCTGCTGCACGGGCCGCGACAGGTCGAGGAAGCTCTCGACGAGGTCCCCGTCCACGAACCCCTCGGCGGGCTCCGTCTTGATGTCCGTGTTGAAGGACCGCCAGAACGAGTGCGGGATCTTGCCGACCGACTTGATTACTTGCGCGAGCCGCTCC
Source organism: Perichares adela (assembly GCA_018251795.1). NCBI lineage: Eukaryota > Metazoa > Arthropoda > Insecta > Lepidoptera > Hesperiidae > Perichares > Perichares adela. Next base: position 6,155 of record DWPQ01000335.1, read on the forward strand.
TCCAGCTGGTGCAGGAACTCGTACAGCTCCTGCGACACCTGCACCACCAGACCTGACGCACCACACCGGACCACACACGTTACCATTAATTTTTTTGGTATTATATGGTATCATAATTATCATTATATCAATTACTCTAATTACAACTTATTCATTACACGCAAATTAAATGTGAAACAAAAAATATACTTGTAATGAATTAAAAACGCAAGCAAAACTAACTACTGACTTTCCACAAAAATTAATTATATTAAAATAATAATAATATACGCAACTCCTCCATTCTCCACTATTTGGCAATTCATTCCTTCCCGTTCAAATTTCATCCAACATTTATCTACAAAACCCACATGACATAAATGATATACCAGGACATCATTTGTCATGCAAGATACAACAGCTCATTATGCGAGATACAAATAATTTTATAATGCACGAAAATGATTATGCTAATACAATGCGTGTGGGACACTGTATTACATTTACGTTTGTGCGTTTGTGTATATTTGTGTGCGTGTGTGTGTGTGTATATGTGCATGCGTGTGTGTGTGTGTATGTGTGTGTGTGTGTGTGTGTGTATATGTGCGTGTGTGTGTGTGTATATATGTGCGTGTGTGTGTAGATGTGCGTGTGTGTGAGTGCGCGCGCGCGCGCGTGTCCGTCCACTCACAGATGGCGCCAGAGACGGTGGCGAGCAGCACGGGGTGCGCGGTGGGCGCGGCCGTGTCCGCCAGCTGCGCGACCAGCGAGCCGCGTCGCATCACGTTCACCATGTCGCCGGCGTGGAACTGGCCCATGTAGCCCATCTGTTGTCGCTCCTCGTCCGTCGTCGCCGCGCTGCGTCACCCGACCGTACGTTATTATCGTGCGAGTTGTACGTATAGAGAACGCATGGCAGAGTAAAATGCGTCCCATTCATAGAAAGAGACAAAAAACCAGACACCCCGTCTGTCTCGCTTTTTTTGCCGGATTATATAAAAATAAGTACGGTTATCTCGTCTTCTCTCTCTTTCTATTAGACGGATGCTCGCACTCCCAGGCCGGTGTATGTCTTGCCAACTCTATATAATATTAATTCTATGGATAATATACTACAGTAGGGGAGCCGACTTAGAATGTGTCCATTCAAAAAATAGAAATTGCAAATGAGGCGCCCCATCTGTCTCGTTTTATTTGCGTGTATTAGATAAAAACACGTGCAGGTCTCTCAGTGCCCTCTTTTTTATTTGTTGGAGACTCGCACTCACAGGCAGGCCCGTGGTTCTCCTACTCCAGCATAATTACTCTTCGCACCCGACGCACGACACAATTACTAGTTAACAATCACTACACTAGAGCCCCTCGACAAAAATCTTAGCAGTTTGCGTTCACGGTGCACGACATCTTAAAAATGTATGACATTCTGTGCGGAAAAGTGTTTGAAAAAGTGGCAGCACAGATTTTCCGCAGCGAATGTCATTACCATAGATTTCAAAGACGTCGTGTAGCGTGGACGCTAACCGCTTTTTGTCCACGGGATCAGGAAAGAGAAACGGCGACTCGCGGCATTTTATTCGTCCCGCGATCGGGTGCCAGTAATTTTGAAGCTCGTTGAAAACAATAGTAACATAGGGTTCGTACACATCTGACGGAAAAGGCGAAACGCGTCGAGCGTATCATCGGTCGGGTCTATTCCGTCAAATTAGACCTGCCACATTACGCGTCTAGTCAATTTCTGCGTCAAACATCTACAGAGCGGTTGTGTTATTTTAAAATGAAGCCCAGAAATAATAGTTAGTCGACCGACAATGCGTTGACGAAAACGGAACAGACGCTGAACTCGACGCTCGACGCACTAACGCTTCATCGGTTAGGTGTGAAAAAGGTTGGATTTTTTATGATATATTTGTCTGTTCTGGCGTGACGCGACCGACGATACGCGACGCATTTTCCGCCAGACATGAACGGTCCCTTAATAGGTTTAATCTAAACATGTTTGTAGAATGAAATGTTGCTTGTGTAACATGTTCACTGTAAAGACGGCTAACACCGACTATGGTACAGTTGTCGCCAAATTTCTGGTACACTCTGAAGTTGTCCTTAGGCCCGCTGATCTATATCTATATATAAATACGTGATATTAATAATTTCGTCGCGGGGTACGACAGACTCGATCGAAACCTTATCTGTATAATAAACATAAAAAAATAAGATTTCGTCTCGAGAATATCCGCAAAATTCCTGTAGTCGGGTTATTAATTTTGTTGAATTGTAATGGTGGTGACAGACAAATCGCAGTCGTCATATTGGCCATTCTAGCGAAACGTCAGACACCGTTCGACATCTTGACTAGTTAATAACATACGCCCGATCATTCATTTTAAAAACAAAGTGTCTTAAAGTGACTGTAAAACGAAACGTCTTGCCGTAAACTTAAATGAATCCATGTTATACATATATTCCATAGCGTATTGTGTCATAGTGATTCACTTTGTTTAGATTACACACACATGATGCTGAAAATGTCACATTTGACCTGAGAGAAGCCGAGCATTCTTCTCACCTTATAATTCGGTCGCGACTCGTGTCGATGTTCATAGTGTACTAGTAATTTGGCGGGAACGTTGGCCCCTAACCGACGTGCAATGTAAACTAATGTTTAAACAAAAGGTAGAGTGCTGTGAATGCATCGTGCTAAAGCCTATCGTACACTGAACTAAATCCTATCGGCATGGAATAAAAACGGCTACCGTGAGCGGAGGTTGTCGTCTTCAGATAACGGTGTTAGTCCCACAGTCCTATTGGCGGTGCTGTGCTCGTCACCCACTTCCAATCGGACTGTGGTCCTATTTAGACAACAACACGGTTATTACATCATCAATAACACTGTTATTCTAACTTGAGGATCGATACCACCTACTAATTCGGAAGTAAATAACTATGATTACATTATATTATGTGACATAGAATTGCAGTGCAATTTGAACGTTTCAATTATGTTTGTAATAAAAATACTACTTTTTATTGTAACTTAACCGTTAATTGTATCGTTGCAAACGACGGCCTCCCAGTAAATAGTACATATATCTAACCTGTCCTTCTGGCACACAAACAGGTTGAAGCTGTTCTCGGCGCCGAGGAACGTGTCGTCGTCCAATATCTCTATGGCGGTCATCCAGTTAGGGCTGTAGTCGCGAGCTATTTCTTCGAAACTACCCTCCATCTATTAAAAAGTTTCAATTTTATCAAACGCTCAGTAAAATGAATAAGGACAACATGATAAAGTAGCTAGAACAAATACAAATAAATGTTAATAGAAATACAAGTAAACCTTTGAATTCTCGTGACTTATCATTATCATAACAACCCATAACTGTGAGACTACTGGGCTCGGGTGTAGAGTGACCAAGTGTGGATTGACAGACTTCATATTCCTTCGAGAACATTATTGACAACTCTCAGGTACGCAGATTACCTCACCATGTTTTTCTTCAGCGAACCGAGTAATCATTAATTTGTAAGAACTTTAAAAATTTGCTACGTATTCAGAATTCGAATCAGAGCGGCCCGCTTCAGAGAATCTTTCGAACCACTAGGCTACCATTGCCTAAGTGAGTAGCTGATGAGTTTCTGTTGCCGTTCCTTCTCATCTAAAGCACCTTTCCGAAGTGGTAGAAGCAATAATTGACGTGCATAAGTGTATCAGGGATACCAACATGAAAAATTAAATTTTAATAAGTAGTGTAGTGTGCACGTAGCACAATGCTTCGACTGTACTATTGCAATGTAAGCAATAGGTATCGAAGACTGTAATAGATGATTTAGGTAATTGGGAATCAATAAAAGTATTTTGTAGCGATCGGACGTGTTTAAATTAAAACCAATATCTCCCAACATTACAATAAGGGCAATCGTAAACAATGTATTCTATAAGTGTATGAGGGTAGATACCTGTTTATACTGCAGCAGCGACATGGACCGCATGAGGTCGCCCACCAGGATGAAGTCTCCCTTCACCTTGAGGTACAGCGCCACTATGTTGTTGAAGTGGCTGCACTCCAGCCGCAGCTCCTTCTCCGACGTCCACTCGAACAATCGGACCTACAGATTGGTTTCAGTTTAAGATCATACTAGTACTTTTATTATGCATTGTAACTAGGGTTGTTACGGAATTTCGATTCCATTCCGATATATCGGAACTTCCGATTGATATTGTACCTCCGGTTCCGAACCATCTAAATCGGAGGTTGAAGCATGGCGGATAGCGGTTAGCATACGTTTATAGAAGAAGAAGAAGAAGAAGAAGAAGAAACATTCATTCATCCAAAACATCCACTATATATAACAAAAGAAAAAACATACACATATATAAATAATAACAACAGAAGAAAACAAAAATTACCAAAATAACTACACATGCTTAATTATTATACAACCACAATATAGTTGCGGACGCATGAATGAGAGGAGACACAGCATTGACTCCAACCACGCCACTGATATTATATGCCCCCTCAGTCGCGCGTAAACCCGCGAGCGGTGCGGGTGCGGCTTGTATTGTTGTGAAGTTTACATATAGTAATTTCAAGATATTTGTAGATCTGTTATATTTTGTTTTACTTGGTCTGCCCTAACACATCAGTTTTCTGCCACCAACACCGCCTTCGGTTACGATTCAAATAAACCAAACTTCATAACTTCGGTTCCGATAAAACAACTTCCGTAACAACCCCGGTAACGGAACCAATGCGAGTGTACTGACGGTGCTGTTGATGGAGGCGAGCAGTTTCCCGTTGAACTCGACGAGCGAGTAGCAGCCGCCCTTGATCTCCTTGTCCGCCACCTGAGTCAGCTTGCCCTCCGACCAGTGGAACAGCAGTATCCTGCCCTGTCGAACGGCACAATGTTACCATATATTATTACATCAACGACAACCGTGATGCATTATACTTCGTAACAAACTACATTGGACTTATACATAGCTCCAACAGTTTCATCAGAAGTTCGTTATCTGTTAATAATTTGAATAGTTTCATTAGCCATCAGTCCATTGCTGGACATAGGCCTCTCCTGAAGCCTGAGAATAGTATAATAACAGCAACCGAAACACGTCAAGACACTTCTCGGTTGATCCTAGATAATTCCAGTAAGTAGGAAGCCAGGAAGACTAAAAATCACAGCAAAACCATCATAAAATAGTGATAGTAGTATTAAAGTAATTAAGAAACTCCTTAGCGCATCTTTTAAAAATGCATTCCAATATCTTTCGTGGCCCTGTCATATTAATGCGATGGTTTAGTCAACAAAGAAGGCAGTGAGTGACCCTTGCGTGCGTGCGGTCGTACATGTGTGTAGTATATACCTGTTTGGGCTCAGACTCCTCCGGGTTGAGCAGCGCGGTGCCGACCGCGTAGTAGTGGTTGGGGTCGTCGCCCAGCTTGCACGACACCAGCGACATGGCGAACTCGGTCGCCATCAGCTGGTGGGCGTGGAGCACTGACGAACACAACTAACGTCTAACAAACTCGTTGCTGACACTCAATTTGTCTCAGTTACATTACTAGAGATGATACTACTAGTGATTTGGACAAATGTCGTTGCCGAATATTCACGGCATCTCTATACGTTACTTATTTAAAAGAGTAACACCAGATAAATAACTTTAATCTATTATACTTTCAATGTATTGCACGGATGAGCTCAGAAAATCTAAAGACTAATAGTTATCGGCAATGTAGGTAAAATGGTGAGAGAACGGTCACTTACTTGCTGGACTGACACAGTTACGAGAGCATGCAACACAACTATGCACGACTCCTTAAAACTTTCACAAGACAAGAAAGTCTAGGGAAAGTTTGTAGCGGAGTCCAACGTGATTAGGTTCAAAGTTGCAAACGTGATCGGCCTCGACCCTCTGTCATGAGAAAACGACTAAGTATTCTCAAAAGTACAATTTGGTGACGACGAACTCACCCTCAAACGTGTGATGATCGAGCAGCAGCAGGTTGTGCACCTCGAGGTCGGCGGGCGGCGGCGCGTGCTTGGGCGGCGCGGGCGGCGGCGCGGCGCTGGACGAGGACGCGCACGCGGTGGAGGCGGACGCGCGCACGGCGCCCCCCGCGCCTCCCGCGCCGTCCCCGCCGCCCGCGCACCCCGCGCCCGACCACTCCAGCTTGTCCACGCGCATCGTGATCACGCCGAACGTCTGCGGACAACGCGTCGGCTATGTCACACGTCCAGCGGCCGTATCAATGGGCGCTAATTAAATTGTTCGACAACAAATCCAAACGTTCAACATCATAATGTATAATGTGACAACTTTCCAATTTTTTCTGCGGAAATTAAAGGAACTAAACAAATTTGACTAAACGTTATTGTTACAAAATACTTCAACATTGAGTTTGGCCACTGAAGTAATTCAATGACCAGGTGCAATTTAGCAAACGCACTTTCACGCACACAATACAACAGCAATGCCTGCGGTATCACGGACGTCACTCACTCACAGAAAAAACTTCTTACACCGGCGTTTCCATTCTGCTACAACATGAGGTGTGTAGAAGAGAGTCCATCGCTCCCATCACAACTGGCAACGCGTCAATGGGTCCCCTGGTGCTGCAAACGGGTAGCGATGACCGCTCGCCATCAGGTGGGCCGTGAAAATAATGTCGTTCCAGTAACGTATGCGTCACCTGCGAGGCCTCCTGGTAGGCGATCCTGCGCGGCGTCTCCCCCAGAGGCACGGTGCGGATGTGCAGCTTCTGGATCTCGTCGATGGTGCCGATGGTCACCGTGCTGTCCGTGGCCAGCGCTAGACTGTCGACAAGCACGCACACACATACACACACGTTACAACTTAAGTCCTTCTCTAGCTGAGCCACGGTCGCGCCTCTGTCCGCGTGAAGCTGTAAAGGCCACTAGGGCCAGCAGCAAAATGTCCATCAGAAACAAACAATAAACAGAAGTAAAATATGACGTGCGTAAGTGTATTGACAAAATGCTAAAATAATTCAATAATTTTTCAATTTTGTATATTTGAATGTGTTAAACATAAAACACTATTTATGTACGTAAGGGCAAGTATGAGTGAGCTCACCTGTCGGGGTACGCCTGCGCGTTGAGCGAGCACATGTGCGTGACCTCCTTGAGGTTCACGTTGGAGAACACCAGCTTGTGGTTGGACGAGAAGATCACCGTGGGCCGGTCCGAGCACGCGAATATGTTCGTCGTCGACAGCGACCTGGCACACATACACACACTACTGTTACACTCTCAGAAACATTAAACACTTCCAGCCCCTAGACAAAAATCTTAGCGGTTATCGGTCATGCTATACGATTTCTTAGAAATGTATGGAATTGACATTCGGTGCGGTAAGATATTGTCCTGTTGCGCCAAACACCTTTCCGCATCGAATGTCATTACCATACAATTTTAATATGACGAAGCGTGAGCGCTAACCGCTAACATTTTTGTCTAGGCCCTCTGGTCTGCAAATTTTTACTGTCATGTACATAGTAATGTGTACACAAATGTATGAAACTGTGTGTTGGAATTTATACAAGTTTGTAACCAAATTTTTTAGTATATCTTTATAAATTGAAACTGTGTCTTCTAATATCTTATTTAATTGTACAATTATGCAATGAATACAATACTGTGCGACACTAAATACTGCCACACTAGTCCCAACGATGTTATCCATGCGCATAAAGCCTTTATCAAAACGTATAAAGAGTCATTTCAAGGTGTATCGAAGGCACCTGAAGCTCCTGAGCACGGTGGGCTGCGTGCCGAGCGTGACCCGCTTGCGGTTGGCCAGCACGCCCGTGCGCTGCTCCAGCGTGAAGTAGAACATGGAGCCATCGCCCAGCGCGCACAGCAGGTAGCACACGCCCTCCAGCACGCAGATCAGCAACGAGCGCGGGATAATCTCTGGGGACCAGCACATCTGTACATATGTCGGAGATCGCGGAGAATAAATAAATGCGACGACCGAATTCGATATTCGAAATATTTAAATTGGAATACATTGTGGGCGTGGCTTACCCGAGCTCCCATTTCCTTGAGGAGGCAGTTTATCTTCGAATGAGTCTCGAATAAGAGCTCTGCTCCCAACTTAACTGTTGGTATACCTGGTGCAGCATGCGTTGTACATTGCATATGCGGAATTGCTGACGCGATACCCTATGCCATAGCTATGTTGCTTAGGCAATACGCTATACGGTGGTTGTTCCCACTATACGAACGTGGAACTAATTTTACTTAGATGTATAGATGAAGCTGACACCATAAACGTCGCTTCGCCATATAAATATTTGTGGTTAATGTTTTCGTATTAAAAATTGAGGATTTGTGGTAAAGTGGTGAAAATTAAATGTTGTATTTATGTCTTAATGCCACTTCATAAAAAAAATAAAAATAATACTGCATTAAAAACACTCAGTCGTTTCTGACATTACCACAGTCAGACAGACAGAGCTTTGATCTCATAAACGTGGTGATTGTGCTATAAAAACATGTATTTACATTGTTTTACTTTAACAATGCATTGGATTATATGGTAAAGGTTCCGTCCGACTTACCACCGGATAGTTTCTCCGTGTGCAGCGGCGTCAGGTCGGGCAGGCGGAGCACCCTGACGGAGATGTCTGTCCACAGCCCCACCCCCAGGAGCGCCTCGTCTCCGCCGGGACCTAGGTCCAGGCACGCCACCTCCTCGTCCATGCACACTTCCCTGACGGAAATACGTTCTAATTACGGTTCTGAACTAACATATTGTATTAATACAAACCTAATTGTGTAGTAAAAAATATATTATATCACTTGCTTTACGGTGACGGAAAACATCGTAAGGAAACCTGCACACTGGAGAGTTCTCCATAATGTTCTCGAAGGTGTGTCCGCCAACCTGCACTTGGCCAACGTGGTGGACTATGGCATTAAAACCCTTTCAGTTTCAGAGTTTCAGACAAGTATATGTTGTTATGTCTAATGTAGCTCAATATACTTATGTCTAACTAAACCAAATTCTCGCACTCCGCAAGCAGGCTCCTAGTTCGAATCCTGCATACACCTCTCATTTTTCTAAATAACATGCATTACAAATTAATCTACCACCAAAGTCACCTGTTTCGTTGAAGGAAAACATTTCGTAAAAGCCTTAGAGTTCCACAACATAGTTATTAAAGTGACACAGTCTGCCAATCTGCAGTTTGTCGGCGCAGGAAGATAACATGGGCTTTACCGACCACAGACAAACAGCGAGGCAATTAGGTCGTGACGACGGTAACAATGACGATGTACAAACTTGACGAGTTGCAAGGAGGCGTTCCCCACGGCCACCAGGTACAGCCGCGGGCCGGCGGCGGCCACGGCCCAGGCGCCCTCGCCGCCGCACGCCACCACGGACAGCGCCCGCGCGCCCCCCGCTCGCCACTCCGCCGCCAGCACCCAGCCGCCCGGCCCGCGCCCTATCAGACGGATGCCCTCGTCCGTCACCTGAGGACGATGGATATTATCGGTAATTCGATTGATATTTGACGGTTTAAATCATACAGTTATTATACTAGAGGGACAGGACACTCTGTTTGTTCTTTCTTTTTTTAGATGGTGTTATTTCCGGCTGGCATGCCAACTCAAGTATATTTACTCTATGGTTTAAATAGGTTTTAAAATATCGCACCGTTATTAACCAATTATGTAAATGAGTTATTAAAAAACACCTCAATCATACATACTTGAATAAGCTGATCATGGCACACGTTGCCCGTGAAGAACGTTTGACGGTCCGAGACGAAGCCCTTGATCTCTGTTTCTTCCACTTCTTCACCATTTAACGTTAAAACTCTAAAAAGAGGTTAATTTATCAATAAGTTTAAGTTCATTATTATTTTTGTACCACCAGTATTTACCACCGTATAATTACTTAGCTTATCTTTTTAATAAATGATACACATTGGTAGAGCAAATTAGCATTTTAAAACTGATCATATATTTTGGTCCTTCGAGTCCGTCCAATATAAGACACGTTACTAGTACAACATACAGTATACAGTAAAGAGCAGTGTATCATACCTGGTTTGCCCCACAAAGGCCAACACCAGTGTGTCGTGATATGGGGAGTCCTGCGCTAACGTGAGCGCCCACATGCCCTTGATGCCGGGCAGGTCGATGGACGCCTGCTCCTGGATCCCGATGCCGTTGCGTATTATACGCAGCGAACCCATCTTGAATGCCCCTGTGTAAAAAAAGAAACATATGATTATTATTTTTAAGTTAACGTTCATACTTGGTTATACATACACGCCTACTAACATCTCACACTTTGTGCAGTTGGGAAATCTGAATTCTATCACTAAATCTAATCTATGAATATTTGTCCTAGCAAGGATGTCGTTAACCTATAGTATGCCACGATTATTATAACAATAGAAAACGTCCAAATCTGACCTCGGGCATGTGACAGACGGATAAAGAGGTGATCGTACCGGAGCACGTGATGAGCTGGTTCTGCCCCTGCCGCTCGAGGTCCACCACGCACATGTCGACGATGGGCGCGAGGCTGGTGAAGCTCTCCATGGGCTGCACGTACTGGCCGCCCTCGTCGCGCGCCGCCGACAGCCGCACCAGCGCCGAGTCGCCCAGCCGCGACCCGATGAACACCACGCCGTTGTCCAGGTACGTCATGCACTCCGGCATCGGGATGTCGCCTGCGACAGTGGAAACACAAACTATTGTTACGATCATCTCTCCAGGTCTCCACCTCGGGTTGCTCTATCTATGGATGGTCTGAAGGCCTCGGGGTCAATAAAGTAGTGGAGGCCTCTGGCACCCAAATTTGTTTCCAAATAAAATTATCATTGTTTTTCAGTTGAGTTTATCAATAACTAATTATTTGTAAAAAACATGTAGATTCTTTTAGGTAAAAAAGTGAAAAAAAAAACATCAAAGGACAAGAGGTTTACTAGTTGGAATTTGAAAGATTTTTTTACGAAGTCTCTATTGTGGGAGCCTCTCGTTTTGGAGGCCCTGGAGCTTTCGCCCCGGTAGCCCTCCCCTAAATCCGGCCCTGGTATATACGTATATAGATATCCTAGATGTGATACGGTTGCATTGTCGGGAAACCGTGATCAAAAACATACCAGTACACTTTATTTATTGTCACGTTGTAAATCAGCGCAGAAAAGGATAAACTTACCTCACAGTATTATAACATTTAGAGAAAGTTGTTTCTAAACATTAAAAATAACACTCAAATTAAATTAATGGTCTGTGTGCGCAAAAACTACTGAAATTATAATGCGGTTGCTGCAGAAAAGTATATGATTCTACTTAGGAACTGCTACAAGGTATATATATACCTGTTTTTATTTTTACATGAGATAATTTAGTGGTTAACTATGGTCCCACCTGATGGTAAGTTGTCAAGTAGTAGTATATGGTGAAGCGCACTAACTTAGTGAAATCAGTTAGACATAACCAAAGTTAGACTAAATATCTCCTTCAAACATACAATACAATACAATACAATACAAATATTCTTTATTGTGCACAGGTAGAAATATAACAATAGGTAAATTACACAGTT